>JAECUM010014966.1:0-45875 GCA_016617855.1 Megalonaias nervosa | reverse complement strand
TCACTTGTCTCTTGAAATTTTACCATCATTTTATTCTTGTGCACGTTTATTGGGACTTATGCACACTTTGAGTAAAGACACATAGACTTTTGCTTTGGTGCCCTTTCGAGTAAAGTCAAGGCCATTTTAAAATTTTGGAAAAGCCCCCCCCCCCCCCCGACTTGATCCGGCCCTGATTGAAAAACGAAACAAATTGTCTCTATCCTTTACAGTGAAACACATAAATTCATAAGCTCTTTATAATTGATTTATAGGAATAATTCAGATTCACTCGGCTCTACGAATGGAAGTGACAAAGATGGAAGAACGGGCACGTTTTGCTCGTGTATCCTCCGTTTCATACGAAGAGGCTGCCAAGCTGCTTTTCGCGTGAGTACAGTTAAGAAATATAGTAGTGTATTAATGGGAGATTCTGGACCGCTCGAACAGTGAAAACTAGATTAAAACACGATTAAATCTGACTGTACCCTTTGGCCATTTTAAATCTCGTATCGTTTGAGGAAGACATTTCTGGACCACCCATATTTTTAACAAAAGCTCCGATACCCCTAAGTTCCTGGATCATTGCAAAAACTGGTGATATTTTTGACATTAAAATGCAGAACCACTGACCAAAATTCTTCCAGGACCCTACACTGTAGTAAATTGGTTGATACACTGATTTGCAGAATACAAACAAAAAGGTGTGTGTGTGTGTGTGCGCTTTACAACCATAAGTAATGGTTAAGGAAGATAAATTGTTGAGTGTTGTCCATGCTATGATAAAGTACTTCCCCATCAGTTATCAGTATATGACAATTCCTGCTTAGCCAACTCTGTTTTTTTTCTTCTTCTTTTTTCCTTTTTCCCCAGACATTTTGAAACTTCAAAATCAAAAAAGGAGAAAAAATTAAAATTGAAAGAGAAACAAATCTTAATAAAATATTTAATTGTATTTCATTTGTTTTAAATAATCTCAAAAAGCTAGTATTTTTTAAAGATATGTGACAAAAATTGTAGTAAATGACCAATATGTCATTCAAAAATAAAGGATAACAAGAATTGAATTTATGGAACTAAGCATATTTAATTATTGAACACATATGCACTCTCCAGTCTGATTTCATCTGTTTGAGAGTGACAGTGGATAGGGTTGCTAGATCTCAGTCAAGTGAAGTATGGCATCCAATCGGTACAAAGGGTATGAGTTGACATTACTTGAGACTACAGCGCACGTTAAACTAATATACCTTATATCTCTGGAGAAGTTTCTCTATGTCTACAGACTGAATTGCTCACGAAGCTCCTAGTCTTTTGAGACATCTAGGGGCTCGGATGGGTTTTACAATCATCCGTGTAACTGATGTGATTCAACAACACCTCAGATGATCTGATACAAGAAATCTACGGCAACAAATCTCGCTTTGGTTCCGTTCGGCAGTTTCGTACCGTGAACAGGGTTGATTTTTTTTTTAAATCCAGGTTTTCCGCACAGGTAATGAAGCTTACCAGAGTTATTTCTGAGATCTCAATGATGAATTTTACAGTTTGAACAGGGATGGAAAAGATCAGGTTCACTGGATGCAAAGGTCAAAGGATAATGAGTCCGCCAATTCTACTAACACCTGCGTAAAGAAGCATGCGATTATGCTATGTCAAACCGTTTTCCTTAATTCGATTACATATGAATTAAAAGAAATATTTTTGCTATATTATTCTGTCATTTAATCTTACAGATTTAAAATGATGTTGATTTCTATATTCCAAGACTTTTAATTAACCCATAATCAACGACATTTCATACATTCTACCGGAACTAGTAATATTTTATAAGCAAAGCAAAATAACTATAATTATCTTATTTTCATATATTTTCAATATTATTGTACGACTTATTTTTTAAAAAAAATTATCTGATGTGATGAAAAGAGAAAAGAAATTGTACGTTCATATTTGTCTTTAGATTTCGATCTATGGTTTTGCTGTCTGTGCATTGTTTACTTTTTAAAGAAAAATAATTCATCAGGTATTCATCACTGGTTATCGTGTTTATTTAAACAGATCTGTTATATCTTAGTCATTGTTAAGTGTGTGTGTGTGTGTGTGTGTGTGTGTGTGTGATATGGATTTTTAACGTAGCTTTAACAATTTTGCAGTCATATCACTACGACGTCTGCAGTGTGGCAGTTTATAGTAATGTCTAGCACTGGGGCATCATGCCGCAGACATGTAGCATGATGTCCCACCCAGTCACATTATCCTGACTCCAGGTCGACCAGTCCTTATACTAACCTCTTAATGCTGAGCGCCTTGCGAGGCAGCTGCTAGTACCATTTTCATAAGTCTTTGGTATTATTAAGAATAACCTTGTATTTCTTTTATTTATGTGTATGATTCATAGGTGTAATTCGCGTTATACAGAATATAATTGATCTTACTTCAGATGTGTACCTCTTAAAAGAAGACTACTAGTTCCGCTTGGACATCTTCACTTCCTGGACTTGAGAGTTAAATTCTAAAAACAATCATAGCCTATAAAAAGCAGCCATTTCGATCTATAAATACATTAATCACAATACTGAAATATATTGAAATAATTACAGTTCAATAGATCAATATAGTTTAATATATACCCAGCTCTTCTTAATGAAGTCCAAGAGTGAAAAGTAAAATGATAATTGTTTCTTAAAGAAATAAAAATAGTGAAATAAATATTGGAATTGTTCTTGAAATAAGTCAATATGAAGACTTTTATAATTGATGAACCAGCACTGAACAAGTTAGAAAATAATTACCGGTGTCTTCAAACAATATGGATAAATAAGCACCTTAAGATGAGCGAAATGGCATACTTTTAATAAAATATAACAAAATACTTCGAAAATAAATCAATGAAATTTAAATGAGTGCATATTTTAAGGTCGTAGCGATCAATTTTTTATATCAAATATTTGATGACATGGAACCTCATTTGAAGAAGATTAACATTAGAAAACGCGGACGGTTTGACTCAGTAGAAGATCCGTTGGCTCAGTCCTCAGACTCAAATAGATACACACACAGGATGGAGAGCAAGTTGAGTATCGACATTTTTTGGCATAGAACAGGGTCTATGAACATTACATCGAGATCAAAGAGTGATGTTCAACATTTGTACATACCAGATTTGGACAGTTAATAAGGGAAAGTACGAGATCGATATTTAAGAGGATTTAACATTGCATATAGATAGGTATAAAGAGCTCTGAGGAAGCTCATACATAGATTTCCCTGAGTAGGTTAGGAACCGAAAGGATTGCATAAACGTGAATAAAATGATGATAGATATTATTTTTATGCTATGGAATATTTGCTAAATGCATCAAATGATCCTATAGAAAGATCGTAAAAATACATTAGGATAGATACAAGGACTGGTTTATATAATGCCCTGTAACAATTGAGGATGTTTAAGAAAATAATGAATCCCTGAATGAATATGAAATATTGGAACGGAGAGACAAACACTGGATATATAAAACAGAGGCAAATATATGTTGAAGTGTTAATTATATTCTGACGAAGTGACCCCAGTGACTATAGAGATGGAACTACGTTGCAATAAAACATTTGTTAAAATTGGTGTCATCATTGATAAATACAAATAAATGAAATAATTTTTAAAAGATACACCTAAAATGTCTCAAAACACAACAAAAATATGTTACCATATTGATAACTCAATAAATATATTGCCTGAGGACATCTATATTTTTTATTGGGATTTCAAAAGTATCATAATAATTGTTACGCGTCTAGGCTCGTACAAAGTAACAAAGAAAAGAGTGAAGCGAACAAGCTTTGTAAATTTTAACAAAATAATTAATTTCCCTACTAAACAAGGTAAAAATATGAAAAACAACTTACGGTTTGTGAATGTAATTCAAACATTAATCCTAGAATTTAAAAATATAAGTCCTATCACTAAAAAGTTCTAAATGAATCAAAGTTCGAATCCCAATGAAGTTCCAAGATGGAAGGCGATGACGTCTTCTATAACCTGTTCTGTGTTGTCGTGTCAACAGTTCCTTGTTGAATCACTAAAAATAATATTCCGGCTTTAGAATTCCGAATAATTTTCAGTAAATGTCTTTGTCCAAGAATTATGATGAGCACTGGATAAAGTCTCCAGGGAAAATAAATTATTTTAAATAAAAAAAACTCAATTCAACTGGCAACAACAGAACAATACCTTTGAGCGCGAAAGTATGATTTACTACTGACTAGAAAAAACTATGAAACATCAGTTTTAACCTGCAATTTTAGATCACATGATGGGGTCACGTGGTCACTTAGTTCGATCAGCGTAGTAGCACCACAGGTCGGCTGTCACGTACGCCATGGACGAACTTGATTCTACTGAACGAATCTATAAGATTGAATAAAAACTTTTAAAAATTGTTTACATAGAGCTGACACGCAAGCCATGTATGACCTTGATTACGACCAATGATTTTCACTCTAGGAAAGAAATAAAAAAAACGTTGTTTACCAATTCTGAATCAAGGTCCGGAATTAGGTCAGCTAAAAAATACAATGTAATAATACTGGTTATTTACCAGGCCAAAACAGAACTGAACTGAATTTTCCGGAAAAATATCAAATCTAGTGAATAATGTTATCATTAGAATAACATGGAATGAAATAAAAATAAAATAAAAAATTTAAAACTAACACACAAGTAATTAAATTACATAATTAACACTTCCCCCATAAAGAAAAAGAAAGATTTATAAAATAAAGTTTTCTTTTTGCCATACGTTAATTACACACGAGGGGAAAAACTTATATAAGAAGTACTCTTATGAATTATACAAAGTGTACATGACAAAATATTTCTATACACGGGAAAGTGCATCTGCAATTAAATTGTCTTTTCCCTTGATGTGCCTGATGTCAAGATTATATTCCTGTAACAACAAACTCCACCTTAATAATCTTTGATTTTTGCTTTTCATCTTGTCGATGAAAGTAAGGGGGCTGTGATCACTAAACACAACAACCGAAGAAGGAGCTGAACTAAGGTAAACTTCAAAATGTTGTAATGCCAAAATTAAAGCCAAACATTCCTTCTCGATTGTTGAGTAATTTCTTTAGTGCTTATTTAATTTCTTCGATAAATAGCACACTGGGTGATCAACACCATTTCTATCTTCTTGAATCAATACTGCTCCAACCCTAACATCACTTGCATCAACAGATAGTTTAAAAGATTGACTGAAATTTGGAGCTGTAAGAACTGGTGCACTTTTAAGTATGGCCTTTAACTTCTCAAAAGCTTCCTGACATTTTTCAATCCAATGAAACTTGTTTTTCTTCATCAATAATTTTGTCAGTGGTTCAGCAGTATTAGAAAAATTGGAACAAAATTTCCAATAGTATCCAGCCATTCCCAAAAACCGCTTCAATTGCTTTTTACCGACAGGCACAGAGAAATCAGAGATAGCCTTGACCTTAGCATCCGTAGGTTTAACTTGTCCATGCCCCACAATATGTCCTAGAAATGTTATACAAGCACGGCAGAACTCACTTTTGGATAAATTGATTGTCAAACTGGCATCAGTAAGTGTGTCAAAAAATTTTCGAATTGTTTGCTAGATGTTCTTTCCAGGTGTCGTTGTAGATGATGACATCATCGATGTAAGCATCACAATTATCTAGACCAGAGATAATCATATTCATCAAACGTTGAAAGGTACATGGCGAACCCTTCATCCAAAACGGCATCACTTTATATTGATAAAGTCCATCTGGAGTCACAAATGCCGAAATTTCCTTTGCCCTTTCCGTTAGTGGAATTTGTCAAAATCCTTTCAGAGGGTCAAATTTGGTGACATACTTGGCATTTCCAATTTTATAAATGCAGTCATCGATTCTTGGCAATGGAAATGAATCTGTTTTAGTCACATTGTTCACCTTCCTATAATCAGTGCACATACGGAAAGTTTTATCTGGTTTCAGAACAAGTATACATGGTGAACTCCAGTCACTTTTACTGGGCTCTATGAAATCATTCTCCAGCAAATATTGAATTTCTTTTTTCAAATATTTTTGTTTGAGAGGGTTTATCCTGTATGGGTGTTGTTTCACAGGTTTGGAATTCACAATTTCAAGGTCATGAAAATTTTTATTTGTCCTCGTAGGAACATCTGGAAATAAGTGCTCATATTCAAATAATAACTGTTTAAGTTCATTCCTTTCTTGTTGTTGCAAATGTGAAAGTTTCTGGTCCAGATTATTCATAATTTCCGAATTCTGAAGATTTGTTGCTCAAAATAGAGTAGGGTCCGATTGAATTCCTTCACTTAAATCCTCAGTGAGTGGGACAGGCACAACTAAATTAATTGCATGATTTACCTGGCTATCTCTCTCAATATACTGGTACTCCTGTAATTTATTTACATCCCAGGAGTACTATTATTATAACTTAACTCGTTCATTTTCTTCTTAACTTTGTAAGGGCCGCAATACCTAATCTGAAGAAAATTTTGAAGAATGAGCAAGAGAGACAGAACTATATTACCAGACTCAACAGTTTTCTCCATTGTATTTCTGTCAAACCATAATTTCACTTTTGACTTGAATTGCTGAGTGCCAAATTCAATCATAACAGGCTGGGAAGAAAAAAAAATATTGACCCTTCAACAGATTGGGCAGATTTGGGAAGGCCAAACTTAGTAAAAACCTTTATCAAAGCTTTTACTATTATTTTAGTTTTAATATTCCTCAAAAGAACTGCCTCTGGGAATCCTGTTGACACACACATTATGGTCAACAAGTATTGGTTACCTGACTTGGTCTTAGGTAAGGGACTGACACAATGTACCATTATTCTGCTAAATGGTTTGTCAAATGCAAGAATAGCTTGCAGATGAGCCTTAGGTATCTTCTAATTGGGTTTTCCTACCATTTGACAAGTATGACAAGATTGCAGTATTTACAAACATCACTTTTCATTTTTGGCCAATAGAAGTAATTCAAAATCTTGTGATAAATCTTATTGGTACTCCTATAATTATTTAGATCAGAGTACTATTATTATAATTTAACTCATTAATTTTCTTCTTAACTTTGTAAGGGCCATAATACATAATTTGAAGAAAATTTTGAAGAATGAGCAAAAGAGAAAGAACTCTATTACAAGACTCAAAACATCTCTCAATTAAAGTTCTGTGAAACCATAATTTCACTTTTGGCTTGAATTGCTGAGTGCCAAATTCAAGCATAAAAGACTGGAAAATTCCAGACATAAAGTCTGACCCTTGATCCGATTGGACAGATTTAGGAAGGCCAAATTGAGGTAAAAAAAAACTTTATCAAAGCATTTACTATTATTTTAGTTTTAATATTCCTCAAGGATTTGCCTCCGTGAACCTTGTTGACGTGCACATAATGGTCAACAAATATTGGTTGCCTGACTTGGTCTTAGGTAAGAGACCAACACCATCTACCATTATGTTACTAAATGGTTCGTCAAATGCAGGAATAGGTTGCAAATGAGCCTTAGGTATCTTCTGATTGGGTTTTCCTACCATTTGACAAGTATGGCAAGATCTGTAGTATTTACAAACATCACTTTTCATTTTTGGCCAATAAAAGTGAGTCAAGATCTTGTGATAAGTCTTATTAATCCCTAGATGACCAGCCAAAGGAGTTTCATGGGCCAGACTAAGTATTTCCTACCTGTAAGATTTTGGAACTACAATTTGATAGTTCACTGACCACTCGTCACCAGCAGGTACCTCAGGAGGTCTCCATTTTCTCATAAGAATTCCATTTTTAACGAAATAACAGACAGGTAATTCAATGGCTTCATTTTCACTAATGGCCCTCTGAAACAAAGAGGAGATCTCATGATCTTTTTCCTGTTCGACGACAAGTGATGTTCGTTTGTCACCCTGATTAGAAAAAAGAGAATGAGTAGTTAAAGGAGGATCAATGTGATCAATAACTTTTGATTGATCCAAACAAGGAGTGAAAGTGACCTCATCAAAAGCCTGAGAAATACAGGTGTCAGCTAAAGGAATACTTTCCTTTTCGAAATCATTCTCAAGAAATTTCTTTGCCATAGCTCTAGTAACTGCACAAGCTGGGTATAAATCAGGGTATTCTTTTTCAAAAGGATCGACTTTCTGATCCAAAGAAGGCTTGTCAGTTACAAGTAGATTAACCATAACCTTGTCTCCAGCCAGATCATTGCCTAGTAATAAATAATGCCCTCAACGGGTAAAGAAGACACTATTACGACTGTCACAGGTCCTGAAACTAAGTCTGATGACAAATTTACAGAATGGAGAGGAACATTAACAAAGCTGCACTCTATTCCCTGAATGAGAACACTCTCATTAGAAGAAGACTTCTCAGAAAAAGGCAAAGTACCTGATAATTAAAGACTCTGAGAAGCTCCTGTATCCTTAAAAATTTTAATAGGGATAGGATTGGCCAAATCACCCAAGAGTGATATAGAACCCCTGAACATAAATGGTTCATAATTCTCCATAATAAAATCAGACTGGGGTTTATTAGACCCAACAAATGTATTGCTTTCAATACATGACCGTGACCTTGACTTCTTAGAAATAAGAGCATTTGGGATAGGTCTATCCTGACTCTGATGCTTATATTTCAGTTTGAAGCAATCAGAAATAACGTGTCCTTTCTTCTTGCAATAGGTACACGTAGGGAGAGACAAGGATTTTGAATCAAGCTTACCAGAAGCTTGATTTTTAAACGTTGTGCCAGACTGAGTTTTAGAAGGGCTCTTATTAGGGTGAAATACCTTTTTACCAGTAGAGTGCTGAGTGGAAGACTTGCCTACAACAGGAACTTTATGAGTTAATAAATACTCATCAGCAGCACGAGCAGCATTTTCCAAGGTTTCGATCTTATTCTCGTCAAGATGAGTCTTAATGTCACTATGGACAGTTTTTAAACTCTTCAAGTAATACAACTGTATGAGACATTCATAATCTTGCTCAACTTTCTTGGCTAAGCACCATGTATCAAATAACTGCTCTTTTTCTCTTGCAAATTCGACATAAGTTTGTCCAGCTTCTTTTCTATAGTTCCTAAATTTTTGCCGATAATCCTCAGGGACTAACTCATAACCCTTTAAGATACATTCCTTAACCAGATCATAGTCAGCACGTTGATGAACTGACATTGAATGGTAAATATCACTAGCTTTACCAATAAGTACACATTGTAATGATTGAGTCCAATGCTCCCTTGGCCATTTCAAATTTTCGGCAACTTTTTCAAAACGAGGAAATTATTGGTCTACTTCTTTTTCTCTGAAAGGGGACACTAACCTGATATTCTTTGTATTATCAAAACTTTAATTTGTATGTGTAGTGGGAATGTGCCGTTCACTTGCCAGCTCTATTTCTTTTAACCTAATTTGAAATTCTCTTTCGTCCTTCTCTCTTTGCAATTGCATCTCTCTCTCTCTCTCTCTCTCTCTCTCTCTCTCTCTCTCTCTCTCTCTCTCGTCTTTCTCTGATTGTAATTGCATTTGTTCTTTCTGTGATTGCATTTGTCTTTCTTTCTCTCTTTCTTCTAATTGCATTTGTTTATCTTTCTCTCTCTCTCCTCTTTTTCCAATAGCATTAATAACATTTGTTTTCTTTCTCTTTTTCCTGTCTCTCTCTCCTCTTTCTCAAATTGCAACTGCATTTGTTTTTCTTCTTTCTGTAACTGCATTTGTTCTTTTTCTTTCTGTAAATGCATTTTTCTTTTTCTTTCTCCAATTGTGACTGCATTTGCCTTTGTTTTTCCTCTTTATCTTTCTTAAGTTCCAGCTTCCTTAACTTTAATTCCATCTTGTATTTCATTTTTAATTCCTTTACTTTTATGTCAGCGTCTGATACAGACTTACTGATCGAAACCAAAACACTTTTGTCGAAAACATTCTTTTCTACCAAATACTGGATCAAAATGTTTTTTATTTCTTGCTTCGTTAAAGAAGCTTTTGCCTCAGCAAGATCGTGTTTTCTGGCAAGTTCAAGCAATTCATCTTTTTTTTCAAACAATTCAACTGCTCCTGAGTAGGACTAGAAAGAAAAGCCTCCAGTTTTGATGACATTGTGAAAAAGCCTGTTGATTTCACTAAAAATTTCAAACAAAATATGAAATAGTACTTGGGATTTGAAAAAATTCTGAAAACTAGGGGAATTTAAATTTCAAAAACCAATTTTCTGAAGTATTTTAGCCAAAATTCATACATCCCGGACGAGCCCCCAATTTTCTTTTTTACGTGTCTAGGTTCGCACAAAGTAACAAAGAAAAGAGTGAAGCGAACAAGCTTTGTAAATTTTAACAAAATAATTAATTTCCCTACTAAACAAGGTAAAAATATGAAAAACAACTTACGGTTTGTGAATGTAATTCAAACATTAATCCTAGAATTTAAAAATATAAGTCCTATCACTAAAAAGTTCTAAATGAATCAAAGTTCGAATCCCAATGAAGTTCCAAGATGGAAGGCGATGACGTCTTCTATAACCTGTTCTGTGTTGTCGTGTCAACAGTTCCTTGTTGAATCACTAAAAATAATATTCCGGCTTTAGAATTCCGAATAATTTTCAGTAAATGTCTTTGTCCAAGAATTATGATGAGCACTGGATAAAGTCTCCAGGGAAAATAAATTATTTTAAATAAAAAAAACTCAATTCAACTGGCAACAACAGAACAATACCTTTGAGCGCGAAAGTATGATTTACTACTGACTAGAAAAAACTATGAAACATCAGTTTTAACCTGCAATTTTAGATCACATGATGGGGTCACGTGGTCACTTAGTTCGATCAGCGTAGTAGCACCACAGGTCGGCTGTCACGTACGCCATGGACGAACTTGATTCTACTGAACGAATCTATAAGATTGAATAAAAACTTTTAAAAATTGTTTACATAGAGCTGACACGCAAGCCATGTATGACCTTGATTACGACCAATGATTTTCACTCTAGGAAAGAAATAAAAAAAACGTTGTTTACCAATTCTGAATCAAGGTCCGGAATTAGGTCAGCTAAAAAATACAATGTAATAATACTGGTTATTTACCAGGCCAAAACAGAACTGAACTGAATTTTCCGGAAAAATATCAAATCTAGTGAATAATGTTATCATTAGAATAACATGGAATGAAATAAAAATAAAATAAAAAATTTAAAACTAACACACAAGTAATTAAATTACATAATTAACACTTCCCCCATAAAGAAAAAGAAAGATTTATAAAATAAAGTTTTCTTTTTGCCATACGTTAATTACACACGAGGGGAAAAACTTATATAAGAAGTACTCTTATGAATTATACAAAGTGTACATGACAAAATATTTCTATACACGGGAAAGTGCATCTGCAATTAAATTGTCTTTTCCCTTGATGTGCCTGATGTCAAGATTATATTCCTGTAACAACAAACTCCACCTTAATAATCTTTGATTTTTGCTTTTCATCTTGTCGATGAAAGTAAGGGGGCTGTGATCACTAAACACAACAACCGAAGAAGGAGCTGAACTAAGGTAAACTTCAAAATGTTGTAATGCCAAAATTAAAGCCAAACATTCCTTCTCGATTGTTGAGTAATTTCTTTAGTGCTTATTTAATTTCTTCGATAAATAGCACACTGGGTGATCAACACCATTTCTATCTTCTTGAATCAATACTGCTCCAACCCTAACATCACTTGCATCAACAGATAGTTTAAAAGATTGACTGAAATTTGGAGCTGTAAGAACTGGTGCACTTTTAAGTATGGCCTTTAACTTCTCAAAAGCTTCCTGACATTTTTCAATCCAATGAAACTTGTTTTTCTTCATCAATAATTTTGTCAGTGGTTCAGCAGTATTAGAAAAATTGGAACAAAATTTCCAATAGTATCCAGCCATTCCCAAAAACCGCTTCAATTGCTTTTTACCGACAGGCACAGAGAAATCAGAGATAGCCTTGACCTTAGCATCCGTAGGTTTAACTTGTCCATGCCCCACAATATGTCCTAGAAATGTTATACAAGCACGGCAGAACTCACTTTTGGATAAATTGATTGTCAAACTGGCATCAGTAAGTGTGTCAAAAAATTTTCGAATTGTTTGCTAGATGTTCTTTCCAGGTGTCGTTGTAGATGATGACATCATCGATGTAAGCATCACAATTATCTAGACCAGAGATAATCATATTCATCAAACGTTGAAAGGTACATGGCGAACCCTTCATCCAAAACGGCATCACTTTATATTGATAAAGTCCATCTGGAGTCACAAATGCCGAAATTTCCTTTGCCCTTTCCGTTAGTGGAATTTGTCAAAATCCTTTCAGAGGGTCAAATTTGGTGACATACTTGGCATTTCCAATTTTATAAATGCAGTCATCGATTCTTGGCAATGGAAATGAATCTGTTTTAGTCACATTGTTCACCTTCCTATAATCAGTGCACATACGGAAAGTTTTATCTGGTTTCAGAACAAGTATACATGGTGAACTCCATTCACTTTTACTGGGCTCTATGAAATCATTCTCCAGCAAATATTGAATTTCTTTTTTCAAATATTTTTGTTTGAGAGGGTTTATCCTGTATGGGTGTTGTTTCACAGGTTTGGAATTCACAATTTCAAGGTCATGAAAATTTTTATTTGTCCTCGTAGGAACATCTGGAAATAAGTGCTCATATTCAAATAATAACTGTTTAAGTTCATTCCTTTCTTGTTGTTGCAAATGTGAAAGTTTCTGGTCCAGATTATTCATAATTTCCGAATTCTGAAGATTTGTTGCTCAAAATAGAGTAGGGTCTGATTGAATTCCTTCACTTAAATCCTCAGTGAGTGGGACAGGCACAACTAAATTAATTGCATGATTTACCTGGCTATCTCTCTCAATATACTGGTACTCCTGTAATTTATTTACATCCCAGGAGTACTATTATTATAACTTAACTCGTTCATTTTCTTCTTAACTTTGTAAGGGCCGCAATACCTAATCTGAAGAAAATTTTGAAGAATGAGCAAGAGAGACAGAACTATATTACCAGACTCAACAGTTTTCTCCATTGTATTTCTGTCAAACCATAATTTCACTTTTGACTTGAATTGCTGAGTGCCAAATTCAATCATAACAGGCTGGGAAGAAAAAAAAATATTGACCCTTCAACAGATTGGGCAGATTTGGGAAGGCCAAACTTAGTAAAAACCTTTATCAAAGCTTTTACTATTATTTTAGTTTTAATATTCCTCAAAAGAACTGCCTCTGGGAATCCTGTTGACACACACATTATGGTCAACAAGTATTGGTTACCTGACTTGGTCTTAGGTAAGGGACTGACACAATGTACCATTATTCTGCTAAATGGTTTGTCAAATGCAAGAATAGCTTGCAGATGAGCCTTAGGTATCTTCTAATTGGGTTTTCCTACCATTTGACAAGTATGACAAGATTGCAGTATTTACAAACATCACTTTTCATTTTTGGCCAATAGAAGTAATTCAAAATCTTGTGATAAATCTTATTGGTACTCCTATAATTATTTAGATCAGAGTACTATTATTATAATTTAACTCATTAATTTTCTTCTTAACTTTGTAAGGGCCATAATACATAATTTGAAGAAAATTTTGAAGAATGAGCAAAAGAGAAAGAACTCTATTACAAGACTCAAAACATCTCTCAATTAAAGTTCTGTGAAACCATAATTTCACTTTTGGCTTGAATTGCTGAGTGCCAAATTCAAGCATAAAAGACTGGAAAATTCCAGACATAAAGTCTGACCCTTGATCCGATTGGACAGATTTAGGAAGGCCAAATTGAGGTAAAAAAAAACTTTATCAAAGCATTTACTATTATTTTAGTTTTAATATTCCTCAAGGATTTGCCTCCGTGAACCTTGTTGACGTGCACATAATGGTCAACAAATATTGGTTGCCTGACTTGGTCTTAGGTAAGAGACCAACACCATCTACCATTATGTTACTAAATGGTTCGTCAAATGCAGGAATAGGTTGCAAATGAGCCTTAGGTATCTTCTGATTGGGTTTTCCTACCATTTGACAAGTATGGCAAGATCTGTAGTATTTACAAACATCACTTTTCATTTTTGGCCAATAAAAGTGAGTCAAGATCTTGTGATAAGTCTTATTAATCCCTAGATGACCAGCCAAAGGAGTTTCATGGGCCAGACTAAGTATTTCCTACCTGTAAGATTTTGGAACTACAATTTGATAGTTCACTGACCACTCGTCACCAGCAGGTACCTCAGGAGGTCTCCATTTTCTCATAAGAATTCCATTTTTAACGAAATAACAGACAGGTAATTCAATGGCTTCATTTTCACTAATGGCCCTCTGAAACAAAGAGGAGATCTCATGATCTTTTTCCTGTTCGACGACAAGTGATGTTCGTTTGTCACCCTGATTAGAAAAAAGAGAATGAGTAGTTAAAGGAGGATCAATGTGATCAATAACTTTTGATTGATCCAAACAAGGAGTGAAAGTGACCTCATCAAAAGCCTGAGAAATACAGGTGTCAGCTAAAGGAATACTTTCCTTTTCGAAATCATTCTCAAGAAATTTCTTTGCCATAGCTCTAGTAACTGCACAAGCTGGGTATAAATCAGGGTATTCTTTTTCAAAAGGATCGACTTTCTGATCCAAAGAAGGCTTGTCAGTTACAAGTAGATTAACCATAACCTTGTCTCCAGCCAGATCATTGCCTAGTAATAAATAATGCCCTCAACGGGTAAAGAAGACACTATTACGACTGTCACAGGTCCTGAAACTAAGTCTGATGACAAATTTACAGAATGGAGAGGAACATTAACAAAGCTGCACTCTATTCCCTGAATGAGAACACTCTCATTAGAAGAAGACTTCTCAGAAAAAGGCAAAGTACCTGATAATTAAAGACTCTGAGAAGCTCCTGTATCCTTAAAAATTTTAATAGGGATAGGATTGGCCAAATCACCCAAGAGTGATATAGAACCCCTGAACATAAATGGTTCATAATTCTCCATAATAAAATCAGACTGGGGTTTATTAGACCCAACAAATGTATTGCTTTCAATACATGACCGTGACCTTGACTTCTTAGAAATAAGAGCATTTGGGATAGGTCTATCCTGACTCTGATGCTTATATTTCAGTTTGAAGCAATCAGAAATAACGTGTCCTTTCTTCTTGCAATAGGTACACGTAGGGAGAGACAAGGATTTTGAATCAAGCTTACCAGAAGCTTGATTTTTAAACGTTGTGCCAGACTGAGTTTTAGAAGGGCTCTTATTAGGGTGAAATACCTTTTTACCAGTAGAGTGCTGAGTGGAAGACTTGCCTACAACAGGAACTTTATGAGTTAATAAATACTCATCAGCAGCACGAGCAGCATTTTCCAAGGTTTCGATCTTATTCTCGTCAAGATGAGTCTTAATGTCACTATGGACAGTTTTTAAACTCTTCAAGTAATACAACTGTATGAGACATTCATAATCTTGCTCAACTTTCTTGGCTAAGCACCATGTATCAAATAACTGCTCTTTTTCTCTTGCAAATTCGACATAAGTTTGTCCAGCTTCTTTTCTATAGTTCCTAAATTTTTGCCGATAATCCTCAGGGACTAACTCATAACCCTTTAAGATACATTCCTTAACCAGATCATAGTCAGCACGTTGATGAACTGACATTGAATGGTAAATATCACTAGCTTTACCAATAAGTACACATTGTAATGATTGAGTCCAATGCTCCCTTGGCCATTTCAAATTTTCGGCAACTTTTTCAAAACGAGGAAATTATTGGTCTACTTCTTTTTCTCTGAAAGGGGACACTAACCTGATATTCTTTGTATTATCAAAACTTTAATTTGTATGTGTAGTGGGAATGTGCCGTTCACTTGCCAGCTCTATTTCTTTTAACCTAATTTGAAATTCTCTTTCGTCCTTCTCTCTTTGCAATTGCATCTCTCTCTCTCTCTCTCTCTCTCTCTCTCTCTCTCTCTCTCTCTCTCTCTCGTCTTTCTCTGATTGTAATTGCATTTGTTCTTTCTGTGATTGCATTTGTCTTTCTTTCTCTCTTTCTTCTAATTGCATTTGTTTATCTTTCTCTCTCTCTCCTCTTTTTCCAATAGCATTAATAGCATTTGTTTTCTTTCTCTTTTTCCTGTCTCTCTCTCCTCTTTCTCAAATTGCAACTGCATTTGTTTTTCTTCTTTCTGTAACTGCATTTGTTCTTTTTCTTTCTGTAAATGCATTTTTCTTTTTCTTTCTCCAATTGTGACTGCATTTGCCTTTGTTTTTCCTCTTTATCTTTCTTAAGTTCCAGCTTCCTTAACTTTAATTCCATCTTGTATTTCATTTTTAATTCCTTTACTTTTATGTCAGCGTCTGATACAGACTTACTGATCGAAACCAAAACACTTTTGTCGAAAACATTCTTTTCTACCAAATACTGGATCAAAATGTTTTTTATTTCTTGCTTCGTTAAAGAAGCTTTTGCCTCAGCAAGATCGTGTTTTCTGGCAAGTTCAAGCAATTCATCTTTTTTTTCAAACAATTCAACTGCTCCTGAGTAGGACTAGAAAGAAAAGCCTCCAGTTTTGATGACATTGTGAAAAAGCCTGTTGATTTCACTAAAAATTTCAAACAAAATATGAAATAGTACTTGGGATTTGAAAAAATTCTGAAAACTAGGGGAATTTAAATTTCAAAAACCAATTTTCTGAAGTATTTTAGCCAAAATTCATACATCCCGGACGAGCCCCCAATTTTCTTTTTTACGTGTCTAGGTTCGCACAAAGTAACAAAGAAAAGAGTGAAGCGAACAAGCTTTGTAAATTTTAACAAAATAATTAATTTCCCTACTAAACAAGGTAAAAATATGAAAAACAACTTACGGTTTGTGAATGTAATTCAAACATTAATCCTAGAATTTAAAAATATAAGTCCTATCACTAAAAAGTTCTAAATGAATCAAAGTTCGAATCCCAATGAAGTTCCAAGATGGAAGGCGATGACGTCTTCTATAACCTGTTCTGTGTTGTCGTGTCAACAGTTCCTTGTTGAATCACTAAAAATAATATTCCGGCTTTAGAATTCCGAATAATTTTCAGTAAATGTCTTTGTCCAAGAATTATGATGAGCACTGGATAAAGTCTCCAGGGAAAATAAATTATTTTAAATAAAAAAAACTCAATTCAACTGGCAACAACAGAACAATACCTTTGAGCGCGAAAGTATGATTTACTACTGACTAGAAAAAACTATGAAACATCAGTTTTAACCTGCAATTTTAGATCACATGATGGGGTCACGTGGTCACTTAGTTCGATCAGCGTAGTAGCACCACAGGTCGGCTGTCACGTACGCCATGGACGAACTTGATTCTACTGAACGAATCTATAAGATTGAATAAAAACTTTTAAAAATTGTTTACATAGAGCTGACACGCAAGCCATGTATGACCTTGATTACGACCAATGATTTTCACTCTAGGAAAGAAATAAAAAAACGTTGTTTACCAATTCTGAATCAAGGTCCAGAACTAGGCCGGCTAAAAAATACAATGTAGTAATATTGGTTATTTACCAGGCCAAAACAGAACTGAACTGAATTTTCCGGAAAAATGTCAAATCCAGTGAATAATGTTATCATTACAATAACATGTAATGAAATAAAAATAAAATAAAAAATTTTAAACTAACTCAAAAGTAACTAAATTACATATACGTAACAGTAATGGAGTGTGCAGGAGGTTTGATTAAGGCAGAAGAGTGGCGGGATCTCGTTATATAGTACACAAAGGGTTCGATACAATGCTGAAGGTTGAGATAGTGTTTGGTAAATCCCGGGTAATACAATCAGCTCAATATTCAATGAGATTTTATGGATTAGGAGCAAATTTCTTAAAACAGGCAAAAGAAAGTTTGTACAAGAATGTAAATTTTTGTGTTTAAGAAAATAAAATTTGAAATGTACCTAAATTGCTTATTCAGTCACAATAAAAATAATTAGAAAATGTAATTTTTCCTTAAATTTACACAATCATGAGGTGCATGACATCTAAATTACGAAGCAACATTGTCCATGTATAATGACAAGAGTATTGGGCTTGACAACATAAACACATTACATACGGTCACTTAAGTATCTTGCAATAGAAGGGCTATTCTAGACCAATGAAAAACTTTGTATCTTTTGTTTCAAATTATCTACGATTTCTCCTTTCATTCTGCCCTGAATAACATATTCTTCTGTCAAATATAGTTGCCATTGCTTTTTTTTCCCTTGCAAAAATTATCTTCTTATGAGATTTATTGAGATAGCTTTGTGTATGCTTCATACATAATTGATTGTTTTAATCATTCACATGAACAATTAGATTCAAAATGAGCATTTGTTAAGCATCTACATTACCTTTTCTGTTGATTTCAGTGATGATGCCTTATTGAATGTTAGCTAATTTAAGACAGTTACCAGGAAATGTAGTATCATGTGCATTTCTCAGATGAAGCCAGATGCAATTTTTGTCAGTGTCACATGTGTTAATACTTGTGCTCATCAATAAACAACATTGTAGCTTCTTAAAACTGTTACACCAACGGGAAACTCTGGAAATAAACAATATATGACAGACCTTTGATAGTCACTAAGATTTATTCTTTGTGTTTTCTCAAATGTTTCTGGCTCTCTTTCTCCGTGTATTTTGCAAAGCGTAACATACCTTTTTTTAAGCTAACTCTGGGAGAATCAAGTTTGATTTTAGTTAAAGTTCTATCAGCTGGTATATATTTAATTTTCTTCCAGGTAATACAATCATTAAATAGATGCAGTAGATAGTAAGGGCAATATGTAATTGTTTGAGGAAGTGCAAAAAGTAGTAGTAGCAACATCTGATACAGTTGGTATTCTGATGAGTTGGTTATTTACATGTAGTGGCCAAATTCTTTCATTTCTACCTGATCAAATCATATTGCATGTTTTGGCAATAGGGGGTTTGCTATTTGCATCATTGATCAAACGTATATGCATGGTTTCAATGAGGAATAAAAAAGATAAAGCTCATCGACATAGATGAGATCTTTCTTAGAAAGTACATCGCTGTAGGTGAATTGTGCATTGCATATATGTCGAGATCACAATTCGTAGCCATTTTCGACAGGGAAGTAAACTAGCTCTTGAAAGAATCAGTATTTGAATGTTTAGTATATGATCAGTATTGTTATCTTATGACTTCTCATTTGTCTTCTGTCCTTTACAAATCACTTGCTAATACAAATACATCATCAACGTCAGCAGCATGGTCCTATCTCAATTTAAGTCTGTTACATATTGTTCAAATTTTACTAGAATGTTTTCGTCTGTGTTGTAATGATGCTCTGTTGAAATTATTCGCTCCATTACATTTAAACACTATCTAATAATGTGGAAATGTACATAATAGATTCATAAAATAATGTTCTGTTTATAACTAGTGCATCTAATACACAAATTACATTAGATCATAAGTTTTGATTAAACACTGCATTACCTTCATATGTTAAATTGCTGCTTTATTGCAAATAAAAGTAATCCCATCCTCTGTCCTCACCTCTATAATCAAATAAAAGTGAGCCCATTCTCTGTCCTCACCTCTATAATCACATAGTAAGTGCATCCTCTGTCCTCACCTCTGTAATCAAATGAAAGTAATCCCATCCTCTGTCCTCACCTCTATAATCAAATAAAAGTAAGCTCATCCTCTGTCCTCAACTCTATAAAATAAAAGTAAGCCCATCCTCTGTCCTCACCTCTATAATCAAATGAAAGCAAGCCCATCCTCCATCTTCACCTCTATAATCAAATAAAAGTAAGCCCATCCTCCGACCTCATCTGTATAATCAAATAAAAGTAAGCCCACCCTCCTTCATCACCTCTATAATCAAATGACAACTTTATCCGAATCTGCCCGCCAAACTCGAGATTCAACCACATCATCTTCTTCACTATAAACTGCCATCAAGAAAATTCATTCAAATCTCAACAACACCTGTTCAGAATGTTTGAGCATTTGATAAAGCATTGTTATGTGTATTAGGATGAATTTATATGCTGACATAATACAACTTTTTATCTTTTTAACTGACAGTGAAAGCGAGACTCCCGATGAAAAGTTCATCTTGAGAAAATACGAAACTTCCTTCCAAGAGATGCTGAACCCATACAAAGATTTCTTTAACAGAGTTGAAAAAGCACAGAAGGTACAATAGATTTAGTCAGCAGACACTTTGTACTGCTATATTAATTGAGCAAAGATTTTATACTCAAATTCTGTCTCTCTCTTGTAAAGCAAGTTATTATACAATTACACACATTGGTTGAGGTGAATATCAAAATGTTATGAACCAGTAAGCCTCATTTTGATGCTTTGTGTAGGTCAATATGATGGTTTTAGTGGCTCGTAAAACATCACATGACTTCAGATTAATAAAGCCATATAACTTTTTGTCATATTTATTTGATAATCAACAATGAAATACCACCTGATGTGTCACGCACTCTTTCTGGCTCAGATGTTAAGAAGAGCGGGTTTTTAAGATGAAGGAAACTGGCGATCACAGAAGAGACCATCAACCTTGGATGGGCAACATTTGCTGGAGCTGGGGATCGAAACCTTTTCTGCTTAGTTGCATAGTAATCAGATACAGTTATGTAACAGATATTCAGTGGTGTATTGTTTTAGTTCTGTCACCGACCACTGAAATACAAACAAATCCATTTCTAAAATATTGTAGTGTCCATATATTAAATATGAAAATCTCTGAGGTTTGTCCTGAACAAAGTTCAGTCATGTGACTCACTTTCTATATATTTTTATTATTTTTTAAAAATCTACCTAATTTGATGTTGGAATGATTATCCATGCTTTAAAACAGCTAATCTCATATTATAGTCTTATTTTCATTAATTTCTCGCTATCATTATCCGTATCTGCAGATGACATGGAATCATTATTCATATGTGCAGATAACATTATTTTTGTCTTCAGGGCACTGATATGATGGTGATGGGTTTTTTCCCTCTCTAGGGTTATGAAAGATCCATGGTCAGATTAGAGAAGTTAGTGATGAATGACAATGAATCCTGGTTCAGAAAGAAAAAATTAAAGACAGCCAGGAAGGCAGCGAAGAGGAACTCTGATAAATACATCAGACTTGTAAAAGAGAAAACAAATCAAGGGATTAACATCACTTCGGTAAGCAATCTTTATTACTAACTGGTGTGTATAGTTTTACAGATGAAATGCAATCCCATTACAATCCCAATACTATTATGAAAATTTGTTGTTGCATATGACAGTTCTATTCAAAATGCAAACATTACTTTTTCCACAAACTTTTTACGCCTTGATGCACAGCAATTTCTAACAAATGTACTGACGTATTCTTGACAATTTAAATGTTGAAGTGAGATGCTTTCATTGATTAGGAGAAAACTGCAGAACCCAAGAAAAATTATCAACTTGGCTGGTCCATGCAGGACTAGCAATCAAACTTGATAATATAAAGCTGCATAACTAGAGAATTAGGGCTTCGTAATTCAGAGCACGACTTTACATCCTCAAGGAAAACTTTACATCCTCAAGGAAAACAGTATGATAAAACTTTTATGCAGTAATATAGCAAAAACAACCACAACAATACTATTATTATTACTACTACTACTACTCTATCTTCCAGCTCTCCAGGGAATATGAGGAAGTTGCTACTGAGATTGCAGACAAGAGAGTAAAATCTCTCGTAGGCTGTTGGTCTAACTGTTTGTTGCGACTTGCAGAAAACTCCACAGGTGAAACAAGGTAAGACATATAAACGTATGTGTGCAAAACCATCCCTACATATTAAAAAGAAAAAAACATTAATTCATCCATAATTTTCTGCAATGAGACTCTATCTCTAGTTTTATTCGTTTTCACCCCAACCCCCTCCACAAACACACATACTTGTATGCCATGCAAACATTTTCCATTAAAAAGGGGAAATGGTAGAAAAGAAAATATGTTTGATGTTTGTACATGCACAAAGATAGGCCCACAGGATAGAAAGGATCGTTCGGTCAACTAAAAAATAACATCTTGAATTTTCAGCATATCTGTTAAGAGACAATTTTTCTTATAACTTTTTATGAAATGACTTTCACCCCCAATTCATGTTATAAAATGTTTTGACTCGTAGGTGTCTTTCATACATGGTTAGAAAGAGTTCAAGCCCACTTTCAGGTGTATCATTCCTAGCGTTGAAGATATTGTCTACATCATTGGGGAATGCAGAGAGAGGTACTAAGAAAGGTGAACTCTCATGAAGTCTGACAGATTCAAACTTGATTGAAATTATTGATATAAGAAATCACATTCTAGATATGGAAATACATCTACATAAATACTACATTTTAAGTATATAAATGACATAAAGACATGATCATATTTTTCAAGCTTACCAACTTCATGCAATTCTGGAATTTCTATCTTTCAGAATATGACGTAAACAACTAAATATCAAATAAGTCAACAGTTAGCAAAAATGGTTAAAATTCAATATTTTGGACGGACACCAAATTTATTTGTAGCAATTTCAAATTATTAAATGTCTGACTTAAATACCAAAACATTATGTTCCTTGGCTTTAAAAGTTTCCTATTTCCAAATTAAATATTACTATGCATCAAGTAAGTAGCGAAATAGTCTTTACAGTCAATCGATACTACAGTTACCAAAATACCTCGAACCTAATGTCTTAGAATATTCAAATACTTACATTGGTGCCCCAAAGAAAATCTTACAAATACATGTCGTTGTTTGTTACCTGTAAGAAAGGTGAACGCTCATGAAATCTGACATAATCAAATTAGCACGGCACAGCTGCAGTGTTGTTTATATATGATTGTAAAGCATAACTCAAATCCAAAAATGTTTATCCTTTTGGTGCTTTGTTCATCCATGGTTACCAAACTGTGAACTTTGTCAGTTTCATCTAACTTTAGAGTTCACAACCTTTCTGATACCTGTTCTCGGGGTTTGCATATGCTATTACAGAAAGTTTTGCTCTAACAGCTTTTTCATGAAGTATATGTACTTGTTGATACTGGGAAAGGAATTTACTGATTTAGCAATCCTTGTATTAATGTTACTGATTGTTAACTTAGCATATAGGAAGAACTGTACAGTATACTTATGCAACACAAGGGATTTTACTATTCTTATATAAAAACCACAACCTTTACTGAAATAATACATATTTGAATTAGAAGAATGCAAATAATTGCTTTTAATACAATTTGCTAAAAAATTAAATCATCACATATCTTTCCAGGTTTAGTCAATAGAAGACAGGCAAATATTAGAAAAGACAGGACCACAGAAATAGCCAGCCTTTTTAGAGAGTACTTTCTTTGCTGGTCGGAAAATATAAAAGATCATGTTATTCCAGGAATATAGAGTGATCCTTTACACACACACACACACACACACACACACCCCACACACACACACAAATCTGCTGAGGTATTTCCACTAGTCATCCCTATTTCAAGGTTCTCGAGTACTGGTTACTATTTTTCCTTCTCTGATGCCTTTTCTTTTTTAACTGATAACAAAAGCTTGAATTACTTTCATGACTCCTCCAGGGACATGTTCATAAAAGGAGAAAAGCTGCTCAACAAAGTCGATTCTGAAATGTTGATCAAAAAGCTGTCGGAACTCAATAAGGAAAGTCTCAGCACACCAATATATCAGGTAAAGGTCATTTAGAAAACGTCCATCTTTGCAGCACACAATTCTTATGACTCATGAATCTTTTTAAGTATATAAGTGTTTGTCTCAAAAAAAGCATTTGCTGACGATATTGAGGTAAAATTCAGTAAGGTTAAAGGCTCATTTAGTTTTAGTGTTTTATGATTGTCACAGATTCCTTGTCAAGTGTATGTGTACACTTGATAAGTCTAAGTAAACCGTGCATGAAAGGTTATAATGACTGGTACAAAATATTTTCCAGCTGCTGTGATATTTGCCCAGTACGGTCTCTTTATTTAAGGAGACGGGTAAATCGAGATAAAATCGATGATGATTGGTTGATGATCATTGTCCGTTGCGTGTGTCGGGGGGCGACGATTCTTGGAATGGATAGGTACTACACGAGTGTATCAAAGTTTCGTTATCTTTTATGTGTATGTAGATTATAGTTTCAGGCATATTTGTCAAGTATGTAGAGTTTAAGTGTTGATTTCAATGTATGCGTGTAGGCTTGATGACATATATGTTAGATTATTTATGCAAGCATGTGTGTTTGTAGGTTTTGGAGATGGATACTTTGATATCTCTGTAACTACACGAACCTCGGTATATATTTTATAATGATTCGTTTATGTGTTCGACAGGACTGTAATGATTCATGCCAAACATCATTATGTATTTCTAGGAATTCCAAGGAACTCTCGATGTTCAGGAGCTTCTGGGCTATCGACCCATCCTAGAAACGGGTATGTTTAGAGATACATGCAAAGAGAGTGTGTGTGTGTGTGTGTGTGTGTGTGTGTGTGTGTGTGTGTGTGTGTGTGTGTGTGTGTGTGTGTCCTCCTATCACAGAAAGCTAGTGGCCCTTTGTGATGGCCAACGACCCATTGTTCTATATAAAGCAGTCCAAAGTTAAGTAAAACAATGAGTCATTTAAAAAGTAGGGAGCAACTAAGAAAATTGGATGGGCCAAGTATCTCTTCAAATTCTTTCAGAGCAAAACAAAAGCTATATTTCCGTTGGTCATATATAGGACACATTCAACATTAAGTTAAAAATACCTGGACTCCCATTTAAACAGTGATCTTGATCCCTACCAGCTTAGAGCATGTAATTAATGTATCCAATAAAGTTCCCTATCTTTCCGATCAATGGTGCTACTAGAACTCTGGATCAGATTTATGATTTTTATTTTCTGATAATAAACACATTTAGCGACCGGGGTGACTAGACCACCCCGGCAGATGGGAGGGAACACCTCCACATCCCATCAGTCTGCATCGTTAACATTCATTTTCATGCAAACTGATGATAGACCATCACAAGGAGATCCATGTGTATGAATGTATAGCGTTTAATGGCTCATGTGCGCAGCTTGTCCTGACTGAAAGAGGAGGGAGAGGTAAGTTAAGATATAAAAAGATACACAAAACAGAAGATAAAGCTGAAAATGGGTAAAATCCTTCAAATACAATTTCTAATTTTGTAAATAAATTGCTCTTCTTGTGAAAAATCCTAGACCTTCTCAGTTGGAACGTCATCACAGGATACATCCCAGGGCTAAACCAACTAGTAGTTGCTTCTTATGAAGTAGAGGACGGTGCATCAAACCTCTTTAAATATCACCGAACATGCGGTGGGGGAGAGACACAAAAGAAATGGAGATTTGTTTCATAATAGGCTATCAACATAAAAAACAACCCATCATCAAACATAAGATGTACGAAACAAATAGTTTACCTTTTTATTTTAACACGCACTCTTTTCAAAATATTGTATCTATTTTTAACTGCAAATCGTATTTGCTTGTTTTAAGAAACCTCTGCATATTACAGATAAGATCTGTCTAATTAGGAGACCAAAACTTAATGCATGCTTTGAAATTAAGACTTTGTCAGGGAAAGGGAAAATAGTGTTACATGAACAAGAAAACTGGCAATAAGTGGATAACTTAAATACCAAAGGTAACTATGAAGACGCAGTTGCTGTTTCGTAACTGAAAGGGCCAAATTTAGGACAGCTTACTTTGAATGCTATGAATATAAATCAGAAACATCTACTTGATAAATAACGTGTTTGGGTTTTTTTTATTTGGGGGTGGGTTGGTTGCAAATTATTTTTCTCATAATGGGCAATTATTTATTAATCATTCTTTATAGTAATATACTAATATGTGCTTTATTACAGATATTCAGATCGATGATGCCAAATCCGATGCCAGTAGTATCAATGCCTCGTCTAAAAGTTCCCTCTCCATGGACAGCCAATCACTGGACAGTTGTGATATCATTCGCAATCTTCTCCATGGAAAAAGTATGCTATTGCTTAGTGGGCTATATAGTTAGTAAGAGGGATTGAAGGGAGGGGGCAGAATAGAGAGAGCAAGAATAAACAAAATGATGCTCTTTCTGCCAAATACATAAATGCATCACTTTGGATGTTAGCTTAACCAGGCTTCAAAAGCCACAATTCTATCGATGTAATTAGTTGTTTATTTTTCATGTTACCTTTTTATGAAAAAGTGTATTATTGCTTAGAGGTCTGTAATGCTAGTAAGAAATTTGTACTGTTACTGAGACTGAGGGAGAAGGGGGATGGTGTGGTGGTTAGGGAGAGAAAAGAGAAAATCGTAAATAAAAGAGTTAGCTTGATTTTCTTTCTACCATATGAACTAAATGCATAATCACTGACATTAGTAAAGGCCTCAGATTCATAATTGTTTGTTTCTTTTTCATTAATTTCAATATGAAAGGGAAAATTTTGAATGAAACATTATATAACCCCCGTTTTTCCTTAAAAATGGAATGGAATTACAAATTCAGCTATTATGCTACAATCACAAATTTTTACAGATCTTAAAACCATAGTTCGAGGTTACAAAATGTAATAAATCAGTATATCAGTAGGGATTTTTGGATTGTTGTTTTGGGTTTTGTACTGAATTAAAATGAATTATTCCAATCCACAATGTCTGCTTAAGTTTTTAATTGACTATAGATACATTTTTGTATGGTAACGTGACCTCACAATGTAAAGTTTAGCCTATTGATAATTTTGACATATCATCCCTGGCGTTCAAGCAATCAAACAGCACTTCTAGCCTCCTATTTTTGTTTTAAAACTAAATATTTATAACAATAACATGTTGAAATATATTCCCAAGATTTTTCAAGATTCATTTTGAGAAATTTTATGATGATGAAATAAGACACTTGTAAGGCAAAATGAAGGATAAGACCTGCATAAACCAAACTTTTCCATTCCTGGAACCGGGCTTCAGGCTTGTTGAAGCGTGTATGTAGAAATCATCAATTACCAACAGTCTAATGCACTCGCTTTACAGGTCAGTGACATCTCATTTCTGTCCGCATGGGGTCGAGTCTCTGGCTCGGCCAACATGGGTAATTGAGAGAGTTTGCCAGTAGCTTCTCAGAGGTAGGTTATTCTTCCCGGAGTTTTCCCGATTTCTTCCTCTACCATATATACTGGCCACCATGTATAAAACCTATCATGTGCTGAAAAAATGGTGTTAAGTGCACTACAACAATAATAACTTCCAGTCATGTCAGAAAAAAGGGCAGCAAATAACTTGTTGGTCTCCTTGGAATGGTGTTAATACTTTGTAACTCAGAGCAGGGCCATCATAATGGGCGGGCAATACAGGCAATGAAATGAATCATAATGTGATTCAATATAGTTTCTATCAAATTTATGTTTTTTCCCATAATGAAGTAAAGTAACAAGTTCTGCATGGCAAGAAGTTACAACAATGAATAGTAACATAGTTCCAACTTGGTGTTCAAGCAAATGACTGGCAAAATGAAATTCTTCATCTTATTTGGGCAAATTGATTCCATTTATGATCTCATGTCACACAGTGTCTGTAGCAACACAAACACTGTATAGTCAAAGTCACAAAATTATAACCAGTAAGTCCCTCCGCTGAACTGCTAAAAAATGCAGAAGAATGTTGTAGCACATGCACTGCCCTCATCCCCTCCTCATATTTTCCCAGTCACACCCAGAGGCTGAAGGCTGGTTTAAAATAAAATCCACCAATTGGCCTCTGGGGCTCAATTCCACCCAACCCTAAATCAACTGTATAAACATGTGTACATCCACAACATCAGCATTGAGTTTAGATAAATATGTTGTGTTGAATGTATCAACAAATTATGGGACAAAATGTGTGGGTGGCTGATGCTGGGACAAACAATCATGAGAGGCGCAATATGTCACAGAATACTGCAATGTGCACCAGCAATGGCTGATAAGGGGCATGTGATACCAGTGAAATTCTATTCATGTGGGAATGTGAATTTATATAGAAGAGCAGCTATGCTGGGTGTGCGGTAATGACAACAACACAAGGATAAGAATGAAGGGTGCAGTATGGGATGGTGCTGACCCAACTGCCAGGTAAAGTGTGTGCATGCTGAGGGGAGAAGAGGCACAAATTATATTTTTTTTGCATTATTATTATTGCAAGATCCTATATGGCAACAGGATGGGAGACCAGTACCATATTACAGATATGTTACAAGGCACCGTACACAAAACATGTAACCTAAATCTGCGTATCTACCCAGTAAAAACAAATGTGCCAGTTGTAATACAAATCCTGTGCAGCTATGACAGTCACCTGTCCATGCAGACCATCAGAACATCTTCATCGAAGAGCATCAGTGTTGCTCCAACCAACATGGAAAACCACATGACATTCTCACTGGGGCATTTGCAGTTTGTGGAACAGTAGACTTTATAAGCTGGCAGAAGACCTTGCCAATGTTGGTAAAGAGGCGTTTCCCAATGGCTAAGTATGAAGCAAAAACAGAATCGCTTGACCTTTTGCTTTACGGGGCGTTTACCTATAGGATTACATGAGCAACTGGGAGAAATTCAAGGATAAAGTCCCACCCCCGCCTATAGAGCCACGCTACAGATCTAAAAGCCATAACAACATAAATGAAAAGATACTGTGAGCATGTGCGTAACATGTGGAAGACATTTGACTGCCAAAATTCTGGGCAACTATCATGATTTCTAACTCACAGCCAATGTACTTCTGCTGGCGGAAGTGTTTGATTCAATCGATGACACATCGATCAAGGTCAGAGCCTGGAGTCGGCTCACTGTTATGGATCACCTGGTATGAGCTGGAACTCCCTCCGGAAGAAAGACTTGTGGTAAGGTCGAGCTGCTGACAGACATCGACATGGACCTGTTTATTGAGATGGAACATTGTAGCGGTATTTTGATTGTGAGCAGGCACCATATGAATGCAAATAATCCCATATGCCCAGACTATGACAGTGAAAGTCAAAAAACTGAATTGCCTAACTGGACATCAACAACTTCTGTGCCTTTGGCCATGATGTAAAGTCTTCCCGCAGGTGGCTTTGAGAGAACCCATCTGCCCACACTTGAATCCGACGCAGTGGATTTGCCAAAGGAAAGCATATTGAAGTCGGTCTTGAAATATCCTGAATAGCTTAATGACATGAATAATGACTACCCACTGGCCCATGAGGTACTGTAGTTTCTCGCAAACATAACTTCTCTGCAGAGTACCACTTCCAGAAAGATGGTATATAGATGTCTGGACTGGAATGTCAAACCTATTAGCCAGGGTATCCGCTTTGAGAGACTACACAGGGTTGGTAGCACACCTTCGAGTTCTCCATAAGCATATAGGTACTGCACCAAGGTATTTGAGGTCAGGCTGTGCTTTTTCGGACCAATGGGTAGCATCGTTGATGTTGCATAGCCTCAATGGCATTAATATCTTTTGTACCTCTAAGCTGTGATATCTCATTCTTTAGGGCCACCACAAACGCAGGCAGTCATTGCACCCACTCATTGCTGTGATTTGCAGTCTCGGTTGCACCAGCAAACAACAATATCTCCCGGGAGCACTAGTGTCCAAACAGCCAATTGGCAAAAGTATGGTTGAAATTCTTGAATAATTCCCTGCACAAGGTGAATGATGGCCTTCACCCACTCCACATACATGCCATGCTTAGTTAGAAGCTGCGATATGGTGCCCATAAACACTCGTTGGGGTCAATCTGCAGCATCTCGTGTCACATAGCTGCCTCGCTTGTTGATACAAGCCAATGTGTTGCCAACTTTGGAAGCCACTTTTGTGGCAAAGGACTCGGACTCCTTGTAGAAACTGGCAAGCTTGGTCAGTGCATACTTGTACATGTATAGCCAAACCGTGTCCTGCGGTAGAAACAAGAGATCGTCTGGTGCACCAAGTTAGGGGTTGGAACATGAAATTGTGGTTCGAGAATTTTATGTCGCGCGGATAGGGAAATCTCCACATACTCTGCTTCATTAGCCATTGCATTGTAACATTTTGTGAGACTTCTACCAGCTGACAGTAGCCACGCAGGCCGTAGTATACTGTCACGAGCTGATTGTCCACTGCCGTTCTGTCAGCTATGGGTCTGATAACAAGTTGCCTCAATTTGTCAGCGCAAATTAAATCATGCACTTGCCAAGTTAGAGATGTTTATGGGCTACAGACCCGTGACGGCGAGAAGCCCAGCTCAGCTCAGCTCAGATTTGTATTGTTTGCCGAGGGTTGGTAAAAGAAAGTTGTGGCATCATACTGACTAAGGACCTTCGACCACATCCTGCGTGTACGCGCGGCCAGCTTCAACGATGTTCTAATAAGGTTTCTTCGGCATGGAGTTTGTCTTGCTTTCTATTATTAATGTAATCGAGGCGTTCATTCCGTTTATGTTTGTACTCAGCCAGCTCAGCTTAGAATTCTTTCACAGACTTAGCTCTTCCCATCGTAATTATCGAGCTGTGAGAAGAGATGGCTTCAGTCGGAGAATACAAGGGCATTAATAACTGCCCAGCCAACCATCGTTGCCAGTGCGACCATTATTGTCCTTAGACAGACGTGATTATATTAGCAAGTATTATGCTGTTTAATTAGCATATCGTGTGATCAAAGATTGAGTTAAATGTTGGTAACGACTGTTATGTATATGTATAATATATTTTTAGTAACTCCTGGTACATGATTTTATATAATATTTATAATTTTTATTCTTTGCTTTAATTTTTATAGAATGTCTTTAATTAGTTTTAACTACGTGAGCTGAATCTGTTAAGAGTATAGTATTGCATAGATCTATAAATTGATGCTTACATATGTGGTGACAGTTTTTAATAATAATCTTAATAATAAGACTTGAATTAACTTAAGTTCTCACTGGCTGATAGAGTTTCGACGATTCTAGAAGAATTCATTAACTTGCCATTGGTTGGGCTCGGTCACATGAATAGGCATGTATGACGCAAAATCAGTTTGTGATGTGTCATGTGGGGTCTATTGCGAAATATATTCGCAATAGATTGTGTATATAAAGAAAGGACTGAGCAAACAGTTTCATTCCGATTTTGGAGTCATTCACATTTCTGGTGTTCCTGTTGTAAGACTGCAGACGTGTTTTGTTGTACTTGTATATTATTCGAGATGAAAAACATTTGTTTGGACTGATCATTAGAAATATAAAGTGCCCATTATTTAGACTATAATATTATTCTGGGACTGTTGTGAATTATTCGAAAGAGTTCTGGACGTCTCCATCTTGACTTTTGTACAATTGTATCTGGGTTATTTTGTATTCACATCATAGTACTGTACGTTTCTCTCACGTTTTCATTTATGACTTTGATAATTAAATTCTTTGTTCAGTTTTACAAAACTTTTTGATTTTGCTTCTTTCTATTACTTAGTTTGTGACCATAGAGTCGTAACAGGACCTTTGTTGTGTCGTGGAAGTCTAGGCAACCAAGGTCGGCCGGTTTAATTTTTAACAAACGTTCGGCAATCATCGAATACCCAACTTCAAGGCCGTTGAGCACTGCCCCATAATAAAGGTTTCCTCCGAGGTCTTTGGCGTACGGTGATGTAGACATTCTATTGCGCGCTATTCATATATAGATAGGGTCCGGCGATTTTTTCAATTTTCAGCGGCAAGCTGTGAAATAAGGCAAATGCAAGACTGGCTACCAATGTTAGGCAGAAGGCAGACCAAGGGAACATAAGGTGGGTTATGACGCCCTCAGCCATTTTTGTTGTTGTTTTTTATCGTTTTTTTTTTTATACCTGCGGAAACTTTACCTGGGTCTTTATCCTTAATGACCTGCATCACTTCCCGCGTCTCCGGTTCTGGTACAAATAACGGTTCCAACTTTGATATCGCTGACGGTTCCGACTTCGATACATTTGATAGTTCTGCTGTTGCACTCCTCGTTTATTATTTTTTACCCTGCTTTTTCCAATATGTTTGTATGCTGGGGTTGGCCTCTCTCAAAGACCAACACTGTTTCGTCAGCAATTTTGTTTTTACCGGTGTCAACTTTACCTCGATCTTTAACCTTAGTGACCTGCATCATTTCCGGCGTCTCCAGCGCTGGTAACACTAACGGTTCCGATATTGATATAGTTGACATCTCTCCTGTTGCACTCATCGTTTATCCGTCTTTTTTCATTCAGTATGTCTAGCTGCAATTAATGCTAGTATCGGGCCATACCTGAAAGCTGGGTGGCTGCTGATGTTTGTTAGAGGCCTAAATGAGTGGGTCATTTGAAACATCCTTTGCAAGGTACCTGCTGTTGTCTTTGAGTAAAAAGTAACTCACAACTGTCGTGTACAGGTCAAGCAGAGATGATCCCAATGTAGCAGTCATCCAAGACCCCAGTTAAGTCTCCTATATGGTACAGGTTTTTGCTACATCTTCATTGCTCATCGCCTTGAGGCACGCAAAGGTAAGAGGACGGCCCATGTATTCCTTTGCTGCTCCAGAAGCAGCTAGCTCAAACAGGCAGTAAGTCTATTGTGTTGCAATAGCTGGTATTTCACTTGCACTTGTGCTGACCGCAGGGCTGGATTAAGGTCCTTGTAGGATCGAGGCACACAGTTATACAGTTTTCAGTAACATGATTTTCGTAAGCCCTAGCTATACTCTTTTCGGTAACATCGTGTTTTGATAATGCGGCTCTGCCTGGCCTTTGTTGTGCTTGACTGCCAACCCATTTAGAAGCTCCTCAATATGAAGATAACTCACATGGCTTTGACTAAATTCTGGGTATGGGTCATTGATAGCCTGACTCTAAACATCAGGCATCCAAAAGCTACAAGTGTTATGGCATGGCAGGCGAGGCACACAGCATAAAGCTGCCACATCATGCAAACCACCCGCTTTGGAGCCAAAACAAATGTTTGGATACTGGCGAGTCTGTGCGCAGATGGAGCTTGCCAAAACTTTCCTTATTAAGAAACTCGTATGCCTCCGCTCGATGCTAAGTCTCGCGGTCTGCTCTCGGAAATTGAAGACAACGGTATTGTATCTTTACGTTACAATTTACACGCTAATGCCGGCAAGGTGGCTGATATAGTAGAATTTGGTAAGGGTCGGCTTCTTATGCTGGTCGTCAGAAAGAAATGCACTATCCCCAAGCAAAACTAGAGTGGTTTCCTCAAACATTTATAACGAGTGCACAAAACAGGTCATCCGGATCATAGCCCTCAAGGTTGAACAGAAGTACATGTGTGTCGGTTTTGCCGCGGACCGATGTTCTGTCGTATAGCACGGTTGTGAGTATAGTAGGACAGATGATGGCGATGACATTGAAATGGCGATTAAATGCTGACTGGGCCGTTTTATCAGTTTGCAGTGTTACGCCTTCAAAAGTATTTTCTATTTGCTTTCCTGACCGTGCAGCGTGCGGTCTTCTTTTAACCATATCGATGACAAGGGCGAAGCTGTTTTGGTACAAAGTACTGACATCAATTTTCGGCAGCTCCATGTCCTTGATAGAATTCCTTGTCATTATTTTATGACCTTTTCCTATATGGTTTGGGACGCCCTGTATCATCACCTACGCCTTGTCGATAAGGGGGTTGTAGAAATTCAACATGTCTCGCGAAAATTCAGCGCTGAGCGCCACATCTTCGAAGAGCGTGGCTGTTGCCTTTATGTTAATCTTTAGCAGGTTCAGGTTCATGCTCGATATGCTGTCACCTCTGTTCACCAATCATGCAATGGCGCAGTACTTAGGTGTGCTGTATTGCCATTTTTTCTATGTACTGCATCTGGATCATGTATGCGAGTTCTGCCTGGGTCACGATATTGGCTTTCTCCTGGCTGGAGATCCATAAGGGTAAAAGTTGGTATGGATACTCCCGCCAGGATGGACGTATGATACAGATTTTATTAAACATTACTACATTATTATTTGTTCAAAGTAGAATAGCTTTCGTTAGGTATTACTTCAGGTAAATATTAAGGTTGTGTTATCAACTTTGACGCTGAAAAAGATGGCAAGATTTGAGGCATACAGTCTACTGTGTGGTCGAATCTAACCCGCGGACTAACGTCTTTTAAAATTCTCTTTGGGGCGACTCATAGCTTCTGTTATTTCATTCTCTGTTATAAAAATCAGTTGTGGTAAGTCATTAGTTGAAGCTAATGAAATAGATACGAACAGGGAGGATACTCATAATTCTATGGCGGTAACTGCCTATAAAGTTTGACTGATATTCTGAATTTCTTGGCACTTCCTTTCGCTACTGGTATTCCAAAGAGACTGAATTCAAACTTATCAACAATAAAATAGGGAATTAATTCTGTCCAGGACAGTCTAAGTGCATTACCCAGAGAAGGGCTTGCCTAGAAACAAACAGATGGACAGCAAACAACCTTTCATAAAATTCCATATATGATGTGATGAGGTGGGCATTATTTTAATCCAGCCTTTAGTCTCTGGGTCTACGGCGAAACCAACATTAGCCCGGATAGAGAGCTGCACCGGGAAGGGAGTGGGCATGCAAACGGTACAAGACTGCTCTGGATTTTTTTTTAGCAGTGCGGTGATGTGATTTACTGGTTAGTTTATCTTAAATTCCCACTACTCGGGAACTTCTTAACCTTTGTTGTTGATTGGCATTTTCCTGTAGAATTGATGTTGTATAATGAATTCCTCGATACTTATTGCAACATAATGGAATTGATGTTGTATAATGAATTCCTCGATACTTATTGCAACATAATGGAATATTTAAGCGCCCGAAGACGTTTTAATATTCATTGTAAGTGTCTAAGCACAGAATACAAGTCCATTGAAAATATAGTGGGCAGTCTAAGAAGTTGCATGTGTATATATGTGGAGTAACTTTAATCAGAACTGCAAAAGCAATCCACACACTGTCGTTGATGAATAAAAATTAGTTAATCGATGCTACAATCTCGTAGATGACGCATTAGTTCACAGCATAATGGTTTATATGGAATTATTTCGACACACTGAATGGATAATGTGTCGTGTACTGGAAACAACTCTTAATACCATACCGGTATAACAACACACACACACACACACACACACACACACACACACACATGAATTAAAGATTAATACTCGTATGTATATTAATTTCTTTACAAATATATGGTACAAAATTGTATTGCAGAAGGTAACAGTAGAGAAGAAAATAAGGAGAATAAACCTATGACACCAGCCGATAGTTATGACCGTGTCTACAATCCTTTCTGTTTCACTGGTAAGTTTCAAATCAATACATATTTGTAAACAAACATGAGGTATTGACATGAACAATGGTCAAACATATAAATAATTACCAGAAGACTTAAAACGAACACATTGATACACAGGAATTTACTTTTGTTTGAACAATAAAAATTTACATTTATTTGCATGCTATTAATTTTAGCAAATTTGCATAAAGAATCTACAAGCAAACTTAAACAGTTGTAAACGTGTTTCCTTGGAAACTTATTAGAATTACGCGAAAAAACGGATCCGCGAAGTTAAACTACCGCGTAACAGCTGGATAGATAGAAACTACGAAATTAACCAGCTGCTAATCAAAGTAGTGTAAATTATCTATGTTCATGTGTTAGCTCAGCATAATCCATTTTTTGTATGAGATGGAATAAAGAATGTTCTCATACAGGCCCGGCCCTAGGATGTGCGGAGCCCAAGGCAGCATGCGTGGCCCAAGGCAGCAAGCGATGAGCGCGGGGCCCCAAACAAAAAAACTGCATTGCGGAGAAGCATGGCCCAAGGCGGTTGCCTCGTTCGCCTTGCCCTATGGCCGGGCCTGTTCTCATATCAATGGGAATACATTTATTAATTTTATTTTATTTTGTCCATGCAAAAATCGCCGTGGTTCGTTTTAAAGGTTTGGACTGTTAGCTAAGGTGTTGTTTGAAACCAGTAATTGGGTGAATTCTCCAACACAAATTTTAGAAGTTCCTCCAATCTAATCAGATTTTCTTTTTTCTGTGTGTGTGTATGCGTGTGTGCGTGTGTCCTGTTGAAATACCTACAACGTATAATTCAAGGAATAAATCACTCATAATTTATGATAATGTTTCACAATATACATCTACTCACAGTTAGCTGCCAACATATGTTTCTGCCAGTGACCAAGGCAAACAAAAGGAGGCAAAGGATAACAATCCGTCTATCTCTGTTGATAGTTACGATAAGACTGTATAATCCATTTTGCTCCAAAGGTAAGTTCCATGTCTTAAAATTGATCAGTTGGATGTGTTGAAATAAATGATGATTAACTACAGTCAGCTGCCAAAATATATTTCAACAGATGAACATGGAGAAGGAAAGAAGAAGGTGGAGGAAAATATTCCCATTACCCCATGCCATATTTCTGATGGAATATATCATCCTTTATGCTCCAGTGGTAAGTTTAATGTTTTAAACTGTATACACAGATACGAGGTGTTGATAAAAATGAAGAATAGCACGAATCGTATATACGTTAAAACCCAGGAAAAATATCAACCCTTCTAAAACTCGAAATTTTGCTTTGTTTTTGTGTTAATTGTTGTTTTCAAGATGTATATTTACTACAGTTTGCTGCCAAGGTATCTTTCAGTAGATGAACATACAGCATACATGATAGATAACAACCCCATTATCCCATCCAATCGTCACGATAAAATCCATAATCTCTTCTGCACATATTCCATAAATATGACTTTATCTTGTTGTTACGTTAAAGGCTATGAAATAAAAATTAACCGTTGTACGAATCGTAAATATCAATGAACGCTGTAATTGTTTTCCTTTTTGTTGTTGTTGTTTTGATTTTTTTTCTACCAAGACCAGAATTTTAAAAACAATTCATCAATTCAAACTTCGATTTCTTTCTTGGTGAAAATATTCGATCCATAAACTGTAACTAAAATGTTTGAAGAACAGTTTACAATATAACTAGTAATGGGCGCTACCTACAATTTATTCCAGGAGATGAACACGAAGAACACACGAAAGAAGAGAATAAACCTTTGAAACCAGTCGACAGCTGTGGTAGGTTGAATCCATGCTGCTCTATTTAGTGTCGCAACACTTAACCATAACCATTATCACATTATCTCGCAAAATCTCGAACTCCAAAACGAGGCGTACACTGCTGTGAGATTTACAAATAATCAAATATGTCGGAGCATCAAATGTATATGATTATAGCCTAGACGATTTAGAGTTACAAAAGGCCACGATAGTGTCGCGTACCTACAATTTAATTTGCAGGAAAAGGGATGCTTTTTACTTACAAAAGAATTTAAGTGTATGTTGACTTCCACTATGTCACGATATATTGTGGCTTTCTTAAAACGCTGAATGGACTGGAGATTTTTTTAAAAAAATGTATCAGAAACTAATTTCCAGTTTGTTTCATGGCTATTTAATATAGAAAACCAAAACTTCGGTTCCTCAGTGATGAAAGGAACAAATTATATAAAGAAACAAACATGTATACGCATTTTTGCTGAAGGGCATGTCAGTGACATTAATGTTTCAAGGAACAGAGACCTTAATTGTGTATCTGTAAAACTGATTTCATCCGTGAATATAATATAATACCCAAACTATAGAATAATTTTATTTTAAGTTCAAATTATACATGTGTAGATAATGCTCAGATTCAAATATAGGATTCTGAAAAGGGGTTGATGTGTACATTTTCTGGATTTGAAATAACGTTAGTCCGCTCGTCAGAGACTAGTAGTTTTCACAAACTGGTTAAGAATGTACAAGGTTATTAGTCCAGTCGGACTAATAAAATTCTGATTTTATAAACATTATTTAGAATTTTTGGGGAAAGTCTTTACTAAAATATTTAACTCCAATTTGATTTCTGTGGAATTTATTTAAAATTCAAAGTTGGTCAGAAAGGGGGAGGGAAGTCTGCCGCTTTCTGAATCTGCAAAAACAGCGATTAGTTTTTATTGATTGTAGTTACAGTTTATTTAAATTATATACTTCTAAATATGATTTGATACCTATTATTACAACTGTATATACCAGTAAACATGATTTGACAAATATTATTAAAACCTTTAAAAAAAAAATCTTGTTCAAATTGGTTTAGTTCAGCAGAAGATAAAATACATCCTTAACAAACGTTTACTATAAAACTAAGTTCTAAGTTATATATTTCTTTTATTTGGCTCTGTGTGTGTGTGTGTGTGTGTGTGTGTGTGTGTGTGTGTGTGTTATTTAATTTGAACATATCGGGGAATGGGTTGATTGTTGTTACAAATCAGCATATTCTAAGTGCTTGTTACACTTATTTATTAACACTATAAGTATATGCACTTGATGTCATGATATTCTTCAGACTTTTCAATGCCGATCTCGAGGTCAATATAAAAAACATTTACCAAGCAGTGATAGCCTTGATTTTTAGTGCTGGATGTCCGGAACGGCAACTCTTCCGACAAGCGTATTGCGAAATGGTCCGTTGTAAAAGCCATTTCCTTTTGCTATATAGTGCTTTTTTATATAAAAAAAAAAAAAAAAAAAAAAAAAAAAAAAAAAAAAAAAAAAAAAAAAAAAAACATGAAGAGTTGGCATTTGATAATAATAATAATAATAATAATAATAATCAGCAGCAGTAGCAGCACATTAGATGGCATAAGTCACTCCAATACATGTTGAAAACAAGACTTTCGAGCTTACCTAGCAAATTGGAGATAGTGTTATCATCACAAAGGGTTTGATTGACGAATGAGACCTTTTGTGAAACCATCACTGTTATTTTCTTGTTTTAAAAAAGATGGTGAGGAAATAAAGTGTTACAACATTACAATCCTTACATTGAGTGGGTTTGTTATTAAAGAAAATCCAAACTCCAGAAAATGTTCCCAGCAAAGGTAAGTCACCGAGATCATCTTTTAAAAGAGGACACACATATATGCCAAGACGAAATGGTGCGAAGATTTTGTGCCTTTCTCAGTTCAAATTGAAGGATAGGAGTTTGGGTGCCCTTTTATTTAGGTGGGAGGATAGGAGAGTTTATTTTTTTAATTTGTGGGATTGGATGTGTGGAAAGAGTTCGTTTTAAAAAAATAAAATTTATGGGATGAGTGGAAAGGGAGCATGAGTTGTTCAGTGTCTATGTTTTATACACTACTTTTTAAAATTACATTTTCTTGACATTCAGACTAGCATCCTGTTTATGAAGCAGACTAATTTCTAAGTACATATGAATACAAATAGCTAAGAACCTTATGATGGTGTGAACGAATTTCAAAAGAACATACTGATTTAACATTAAAGCTCTAAGCAGGTGAACAAATACAGCGGTATTTAAAGCACTCTTTATATCTAATTATACATTTTCTTTGACAATTCCTTCCCTAGGCCTGCACAAACTTTGAATCCATCCACTAATGAACCAAAGAAATATAAATAAACATGTATACATACTTTTAAGTTCGGATAATTATAATTAGGTAGGTACTTATATTTATATATTTGTTATTTCTCTATTTTTTAATTTAAACAAAGAAAATATGAACAGAACTCCGTATTAGAAATGTATCCAATATACCTTGCAATTTTTAAATCAAATATGTCGTGTTTTAGGTGAGAGAAGACTTAAACGATGTGTAACGGCCGTGGCTATTACTGGGTATGAAAAGAAAGAATGCCTGGAAATGGATATCAGACCAGGTGAAGATATTAACATTTACCTGTTTATATTTTCTTTTGTTTACTTTCTTTTTAAAAAAAATGTTTAAAAATCTTTGTTTATTGATGAAACTCGCTTAAAGTCATCATAAACTTCCTTTTCGAGTGTCAGTCATTTAAAGCAATCATAATCTCTCTCTCTCTCTCTCTCTCTCTCTCTCTCTCTCTCTCTCTCTCTATATATATATATATATATATATATATATATATATATATATATATATATATATATATATATATATATATATATACATACACACTAGAAGTAATTGAATTTTTGCGAATTTAACTTAAACATTTTTCATTAAAATATTATGCAGTTCAGTTATTCGCGAAAATGTTACGTCGCTAATATGCACGGTCGACTATATTTGCAAAAATTAACGACACTTGTATTATGATTTACTCTATCTGTCTAATTATCAATTTTTAGGTGACAAAGTGGAGCAATTGACACGTCCCAACTCGTTGGGAATGGTTTATGGACGAAAGAAGTCAGTGATCACATTATGGAAACACGGTGGATTTATTCCGTCCAGCTGCATTTTGCCTAGTTAACCCCCCCCCCCCCAAGTCATGTTCTAATGCACAAACTGATGGAGAAGAGGGCATTATGAATGCTTGACAAAATACTGATTTCACCTCTCCTGTCTCAGGCATCTTGTTTTTCTTCAGACAATTTAATTAGATTTCCTTTTTTATGTAAAAATATGTCTCTTAACTAATGTATATGAACATATTTTAAAACCGATTATATTTTTTCTCTCTTTTATTATTACTCAGCTCTCTTTGTCTCTGAAAAAAATCTCTTTTGTTCTTTAGCTTGTTTTAACACCATTGTCACATGCACGTGAAATAAATGTTTAAAATGCTTGTCTATTAATTGTATTAAGTATGTTCATGCAGAGACAGCGACCTGCCAATGTATCTTACGTTTCGTGTTGTTCGTCTCTTCCTCTAATGACCTGAATCTTGCATGTTAAGTTTCATTTTATTATCTCGTAAGATTTTCCAACTGGAACATGTATTGAGATTGGAATTACATTACTTTCTGCCAACTGCACTGAAGCCTCAATCAGTACTTATGTCTACACTTGAATTGTAGACCCCTCCAATTCGGTTGCAGACCTCTTCAAATGAGTAAGATAAATTAATTTAATTGTAGGTCTCTTTATTTATGAATGGATTAGAGTCTTCAGATGAATTATAGACCTCTTCAATTCAAGTTTAGAGCTCTCTGATTCATTTGCGGAGGTCTTTCAGTAAAGTCTCTAGGTATCCAAACCCAATTTCCTGAAAATGAACTAATAACTGCTCTTTTGATTATGTTTTTTTTAATCAACAGAGTGCTTTTGCAAGCATAGTAGGTTTACTCTGTCACTAAAAACAAAAATGGCTGCACAAAAGATAAAAACTGAGAGTCCAATACTGTAAATAGAGGTCGTCTTGTTTCTGAAACTGAAGAAAATCAATTATGCAAATAGATGTTTTGTATGTGATGTAGGGCATCATACAAGACAAATATTGCTTTTAGTTTGTTTACTTTATAACTCTAGACCAATCGCAATTATGTGTTTCTCACATCGTGTATAGAATAATGAGAATCTCACACAACCAATGAATATTTGTTTGAATTTCAACATTTCAGAGCTGGACTATAGTTAATTCTTAAAGCTGAACCATAGTGAAATGTCAATTCAGGACCAGATAAAATATCACTTTAAAATTTCTGGACCATACACTGCTTTATTAATTTCACTCTAAAAGTGTTTGCAAAAAACAAAAATATTATTATATGCTCATTTGTCTCCGTTAACCTTACATTGTCAGAATCGTGCAATATTTTACGATACTGAACACCTCGATATTGCACGCACGTACATGACACGTGTGCCTAAAAATAGTATAGTGCATTTAGTAACTACTTTGTAAACAAACATGTATACTCGTGTAGTAGATGCTTTAGGTTCTGGTTGATTAGACTGTGCTTGTGTTGTTTCGTCCATTTGAAAGCAAAAATTATAAAGTTGACAATGCGGACCTGTTCACTGAGTCAGAAACGAAACTTTGGAACCATCACACGAATAAAGGTGATATTCGCAATGTTAACAGCAAACGTGAAAAATGCATAAATTAAAACTACCGTCTGGTCTTTGAGACAGTTATTTAGAAGAAATGTTCGTAACTTTTCGTAAATGTAATGGTTCAGACTATAATCAGTGCTCTCTGGGATATACAACAATAGCATAAAAAAGCATATTGAGGTCAAGGGCTGTCGCATATTTATCAGTGGCTCACCATTTTATAAGTCAAAGTACTAAATTCGAGATAAAAGATGCTAGTGAAGGTTTTGGTAGAAAAGTATGGGTCTCGGAGCCAATAAGCCAAGAAGGAGAAGAATGATTATTTCCACTGGCTTAATGGACTGTCACACAACAGCTGCTTTGCAATATTCCAAGTTAACCTTTTTGATACGATGTTTCGGATTTAGGCTAGCAATAGACGCCTTACAGGTCATAACATAGCTGTGGTCCCTACAAATATCATGAAAGTGACAAGGCATTAAAACATGTTTTCTTTAGCTGGTAATAAGAATGGCAAAAAATGTACTCACATTTTTTCATCTTGAATTTCCTCAAACTGTTATGAAGTTTACGAGGAAGCTGTTTTTCGTCTCACCCCCATAAGCATGGTAAGATGTAGTGGTCACATTTAAGGCGGCTTTGAGATGTTGAAGTTTTGTTTTAAATTTTGTGAAAACCATAGATCTTCTACATAGTGACTGCATTTAAGTGAATCTTTGTGATAGTAACACTTTATGTCTAAAGCCTATGCTGTTTTATGCGAGGTGTTTCCTGCATCACAGTGAACATGGTTAAAGTTTGTATTAGAATTTTCAAAGTCGCATATATTCAACATCAGTGGTGTATTCGACTAAAACATTGGCATATCAGTATGGAACAAAAGTTTATGACATATGACAGGAGGTCTTGTTTTGTCTTGTCTCACCTGCTTAAGCACAGCCTGAAAAAAGAGACCCCCCCCCCAAACGTGTGTCGAGATTGATGGACGGTATTTAAGTCTGATGTCACCAATTCATTACATGGTTCAGTGCAAAGATATTTGTCCGCACACATTAGTGTACATTTTAGACACTTTCCGGTATTTCTCGCGGCCCGTGAGCTATGGTTTTAAGCAGAGACCTTGTTCCATCATCCTAATCAATATTCGTTTTTGCATTAAATTTGTTGAAAGTTACACAACGTCTGCATCAACTGAAAATTTAGAATATTACAATGGTTCTAAAGTTTATAAGTTAATACGCTATGAGTTCATGTCATGTTTTTATATCATTATATACAATGTTAAATTTTTTTATTTAATTTGTTTGTAAAAATTGCAAATATTTCAGAACAGTAGCTGCATTCAACAGAAATATTATGACATGGTTCATACAAAAATCTCAGGACTTCATTTAGGACTTTTCATGGGTTTTGTGTAACTTAACCGCTTTTTAAGTCGAACTTTAAAATCTCTTTTACTGTATATGTGTAGAATCCATCTTTCAAATAACAGAATAATGTGTGAAAAGTTTGTTTTGAATTATAACCTTCAACATGCATACAAGAATGTCATTATCAACAAAAGTTACTGTCAATACTACTAGTCCAGTTGCATGTGTACTTTGGTCAAATCCTTGCATTTTATCTTGCAAGCTGTGTCCAGTCTGTACATTTGACTTACTCATTGATTTGACCATATCATTAAATTGTTCTTCCGCATTATTTAATTTATTAGTCTTTCCTTTAACTTTTTTCCTAAGACAGCTTGGGGAGGAGGGAGAGGCTCAATACATATAATATGAACTTCTGTGACAGTGAAGGTGTAAGGTGATTTTGTTTGCATTTGCAACATGCATAGTGGAGAGAACGTTGCGTTGTATACCTCTGTGTTACTTTCACGTACTGTGGCTGAAATTTCTTTTGCTATTGTAGTTGCGGAAACTATCCATGATCTTAGCAAACAGCTAAATGAAATGACTGCTCCCTTTTGCTGACAAAAATTCAGCCTGAATTAAAGTACACTAGCAGTTATTAAAATAGGGAAAATACATTTTGCCAGACTAGACAATACCAGCTTCTGAAAGTTCAATGAATGAATTACAAAATACATAAAATGTAAAGAAGTTATTTACTCTTTGTATACAATTTACCTCGGAAATCCAAGAAGCGAAAATAACCATGTGGAGCTAGCAGCTTCTTTTTTTTTTGCAATGTATACATTTTGAAACCCCCTAGTGTTGCTTTCAATGTATCTGTCTTTGAGACGTTAACCTGCGAATGGCTTGGTGAGAGATCTAGTCTAAATACGGGTTTTATTCTACCAGTTGCAACACTATTATATGGAGGGATTTGTATAGTTGGTTGATCTAATTTTTCGCAGAATCTGTCATCAGAAAAGAAGGTGACAGTGAATGTCAATCGGATTCCAAAGTGATCTCTAACAATTGGTGAGTTTTTGCTTCTCATATGCGAGTAAGGAACATACCCCCTCTCATTTTCCCCAAATCGATTAACTTATACAAAGCAAACATTGTATGGACGTGTCCTATTTAAACCCTCTGATCCATCAATATTAGGGTTCCGTGATCCAGTTGCGACTGAGCACTAATTTTCCCATCATCAAAGCAGACCATGAAGTGTGTGTATGTGTGTATGTGTGTGTGTGTGTGTGTGTGTGAGCAGCAGAGAGGGTGAACCCTACAACTTTGTAGAGACCTTATTTTTGAAATTTAAGGGTTCCTACGAAGGCTGAAAAAAAGTTTTTGTCTTAATAGTAAAAACTTCTCTAATTGACCAGATTTTTTCTGATTTTTTTCACGTACTGGTCACTACGCGTATGTCGTCCACCCTCTCTGCTGCTATAAATTAAACAACCATTATAGATATTATCAATAATGAGTATTGGAGAATCACACTCAGCTAAATTAACTCGAGAGCGACTAGAGGCAATTAAAAAATATCTACCTGTTCGTGATTCTGTTAAGCAACAACTACAATCGCGTCAGGAATCTCAAGTTGAATTTGAAGAGGATACAAAAAATTATTTAAACCTATCACTGAGACCACTAAAGGTATTCAACCTGTGTTAGAGAAAACCGCTGAAGCAGCTGGAAAAATAGCAGAAAGAACTGAAAAAATAGCAAGAAGAACAAAAAAGACAAAAGAAATTTTACGTGAACTTCCAGCCGAAATAGCTGCTGCGATGCCAGTCCCGGAAATACCTGAAGGTGATGAAGCAGAAGGTGATACTCAACAAGAACCAGGACAAGCGCGAGTCAGGGTTAATATATCTGATAAATTTACCGAAGATGCCATTGATGCTATCAGGCAGGCCAAAAATATAGGACAATTAGCTGCGAGTGCTGTGAAAGGTTATGATAATCGAGAACAATATTTAAAACCTGAATATGCTGATGATAATATAAGTCGCAATAATTGGTACAAATGGATATTTCGCATACACTATAACGTTGATCAAGCTCGAGACAGCGATTCAAGATATATACAATATATTCATGTAATAGATGAATATATTTCGTTTATACAGTTACCGCCAGAAAAACAACGACAAATACAACAACAACAACAACAAGAACGACAACAACGAGAACAAGAACGACAACAACAACAAGAAACACCACCAAAACAAGAAACACCACCAAAACAAGAAACACCACCAAAACAAAAAACACTACCAAAACAAAAAACACAACAACTACAACAAAAGCTACAACAACGAGAACAAAAACAAGAAGAAGAAGTAAAAAAAATTAGAACAAAAGCTACAACAACAACTACAAGAAAAAAAACGATTACAACCAGTCCAAACAACAAGTAAGGAAAAAGAAGAAGAATTTCAAGACACTCCCGGAGCAACTGGAAGTGGTCTAGGAAGTGGTCTTATTACCTGTCCCAATTACGTTCTTGCTGATGTCGATCGACTAGAAATTCTCATTGGAGGAAAACGAGCTGGTAATAATTCAACAGAAATCATTAATGAAG
>JAECUM010014965.1:0-19060 GCA_016617855.1 Megalonaias nervosa | reverse complement strand
AGAAAAGAAAACAATCAACTTATCAATATGCAGAGGTGATTGTAAATAGCCACTAAAGGCATAGAACTACATTTTGTAGCGGACACACTCGGGGATGTGAGCAGTTCATTCACTAGGTCAATACACGGCTGCCTGTAGTAAATCTGAACTCCGTTCAAAGGGCAAATATATGTATTTGTATGTGATATAAATAAAATATATGTACAGTATATACGCTGTGTCAATGATATACCACTCGTTGTATAAATTTTTCATTAAAAAAAAACTCAGCAACTTTACATATATATATATATATATATATATATATATATATATATATATATATATATATATATATATATATATAATTTGCGCATCATAAGTTTACATACATAAAATACCAATAAATTTCTATTCAATCTATTATATTATCTAAGAACTTTTAGAAGTTACGGTCGACGGTAAAAAAAAAAGACTTTTTGGGGTATGCCCGATATGATTCTCGTATTAAACAATTTATGCTTTTGCAGCCCCGTGCGTAAGACCTCCCGAAAGACATCTTGTTTCCTATTTCCGGTGTGGAAAGAACACTGTAGGAACTGCCTAGCCTTTTTAACCTCGAGAGGGCAAAACGACATACCGGTATTTCAATGAATAGAATGCCAGATTGCTAAGAATTATGCTCTCACATTAGTGATTGCATTCCACTACTGTCACGCCTCTTGTGTTGCGTAAAGATGCAATCTATTTGTATCAGAAATCGTGATGACTCAGCTACCTCCCCCTCTATTTCTATGAATCTATGAAGGGTGGATGGATGCATGCGTGCACGTGTGTGTGTGTGTGTGTGTGTGTGTGTGTGTGTGTTTATATAGGTAGGCAGGCAGGCATGGATGGATGGAAGGATGTGTAAGCATGCGGACATGAGGATAGTTGGTAGATAGGTATGTAGATAGGCGTGCACGTATTTGCAAGCATGACCACATGAAGGTAGGTATGTTGGTAAGAAGCGACGTAACAGAAGCGACAAGAGAATTAAGAATTTCAGAAACACTATTAGCACTAAACCCTGTCCACCCTTATTTGCATTGGAAAATAATACGAATTGCATGTTTTCTCTTTAATTTTAAAGAATTTGATACAAAATAAGTGTACTTAAAAAAATGTGAAATAATACCAAATAATGCTTTAAGAATTTTTCCAGCTCAGTTATTATGTATTCTCTATATTGTATTATACTTTTTGAGACCTGATAAGTCATTGCTTGCATTTGTTGACTTGTATTAGGCAATACTGTGCAACAGCTGTTGACCCCCGCAATGGTCAGTGATAATCCGATAAGAAGCAGCTTAGCAAGGTTGATTGGTATGGTAAAACTGTTAATTTACCCTACAACCCTACCCTACAACCCAACCCTACACCCCCACCCTACAACCTCACCCTACAAGCCCACCATGGAACATAGTTGAGCCGAAAATGAATCGCTACTATAAAAGAGGTAGAATTACTAGACTGGACATGCACACTTAATCAGGTTCTGGACGTTCAATTAACAAGGCTCCATGGCATTGAAATATAATTGATTATCATTCAGACGTGCTATTTGGGACATATTGTGTTGAGACTGGACACTGAATATTTATGTACAAATAGCTACTTTTTTTAGGTAGACTCACAAACATGTAATTAATATCTCATAAATATTTTCTTGCTCTGAGTCGTCTGCTCGGTAATAAAAAAATCTAAAAATGATAGGTATTTCATAACACGCATTCCTTTGCTGGTAAGAAAGTTTCTCCTTTATTGATATGCTTCCCGTCCTTTTTCTTAAACTATAAATAGATATCGGCGCTCAACCGTATATAATCTAGGAGATTAATTGTTTAAACAGAACTTGAGAGGTTCCAAAGGGGAACTCCAACCATAATGAGGATAATAACCATGTATCTGAGCGGCATAAGAGGATTTCAATCATTTTATATATTCTTTTCTTAGCAAAGTCTATTACTAATATGCATGATGATATAGGGATTTCAAGGAGAAATACTGTGATACTGTTAGGTACCATTAAATACTTTTTACAAGTCAAATTTTACCCATTACTGCACTCATAGACCCATGTAGACTCTCTTAATTATGCGCGCGCGTGTATTGTGCACATTACTGCACTCATAGACCCATGTAGCCTCTCTTATTTATGCGCGCACTTTTCTATATTTTGTTGTTGTTATATCTTGATTTCATTCATTTGCATATATCTCAAATTATTCAGTCTAAGAGCGAAAATGTCCTCCATTATTTTAATGTTAAATTTTAGATACGATAATGTGTATTTTTCTTTTTCTAACGAATGCTATCATTTTTTGAACAAATTTTCATTCAAAGCTTACGTGTAACACGGTATGTATGAAAATAACGAGAAGAGGATACCAATGGTATTTAAAACTAATAAAATATTCGAGTGTTTGTTTGTGTGTGTGTGTGTGTGTAATTGTGTGTGTGTGTGTGTGTGTGTGTGTGTGTGAGAGAGAGAGAGAGAGAGAGAGAGAGAGAGAGAGAGAGAGAGAGAGAGAGAGAGAGTAATTGTGTGTGTGTGTGTGTGTGTGAGAGAGAGAGAGAGAGAGAGAGAGAGAGAGAGAGAGAGAGAGAAGCTTGCACATATTCGAATAATGCATGGCGATCAAGAGTAGCAAAAAACGAAAGAAGAAAACCGATTTATTTTTCTTCCTTTTTTAGTTTTCTTTCCGTTTTCTGTCATTCTTTGTTTTATTTATTTTTTATGCTGAAGATGTGGAACAAAACTCAGTATGGATATTTGTCATGTTTGAGACATCTATTTCACCAGGAGAAAAAAAATAAATTCAAATAAATTGCTACTCAGCCGAATGTTCTATTCTCTAAGGAAATATTAATCCTCTAAAAAGCGGAGAAATTGCAGCAAGTCTTGCTCCCTAGAAAAGTAATTGTTCAGAGAAAAATTGCACCAAAAATGAAGAGGATATATGAATTTCAGAACCCACCAGAAAGTATTTTGATATAAAACCAAAGTTACTATAGCTCAAAAACACTTACAACTAACCCGTCTGTTAATAGGGTGACTATTTTGTTATGAAAGAAAATACTATATATGGACAAATTTAATCCAGGAAAGAAAGTGCCCACTCCTGTGTGGGCGTTATGGATGGCGGTTTACAGCAATTAGGGTCGCACCTGCTCTTTATTGTCCGTATTACATGGTCAGCACAGGAATGAAAATGAATTTCTTAAAATAAATTTCTGTTTAGCTTTTCCACTGCTGTTTTAGTTTATATTATTTTTTTTTTTTTTAAATAAATTGTTTAACATAACTGATATTTGATGCAAGCTGTATTTTACAAAAAGAATTTGGTACATAATTAATTTCTCAAATACTATATAATTTGATTTTGGGGAACTTTTTCAGATATTTGAAAGTATTTTGTCTCTAATATGTTTTATTTTCCTCCAAGTGGTGTGCATTATCCGCATTTTGTTGATTAATGCCGAATATGCGGAAATCTCTTTTAAAAAAAACCCCAACAAACTCCCTCCCCGGGCCCCTGATAGGTGCTCCCACCTTATGAAATAACTTAAATGTGCCTAGATAATATCTTCCGCTCGACAGTATTTTTCATGAACGTAAGTAAAACAAGTGTAATCGAACATTTGACAGTTGTGGGCTGTTGTAGACAGACGGGCGTGCACTGTTTTAGCTTGGTTTACACCGTCGTTACGAAGCAATATGTAAATATAGTCACACCCCCTGTCGGAAGTGAGAAGATTGGCACGTGGACGTAGATATAAATACACATGTGAACACTGGTATAGATCAAATTTGCAACAGCACGCCAATTACTCACTACGACTTGAGAGAGATTACCGCTCTATCCGAGAAAGCTAAGAACTTTTGACCAGATCTACGATTTTATTAGCACGTGAAAAGAAATAAAAAGACAAGCAAAATGTCTATCGTTTTACCAGGCATAAACATGCAAAGTGTCAGCTTCCCCAACGAAGTGACAACCGTCTCCTTCCCTTGGGCCCAGGACGTGTCTGTAATGGAGGGACTATCTCTTTTATCTAGCCAGTACGAGGAGTCTCCACGAGTCTCCATGTCCGTTGATATGCCTGTCTACGGAGAGAACGTAGGACTGTACCGCAGCAGATGAGTATAATGGACGCAGTGAATATCGGTTTCTGAGATCAAGATTCCGTATAACTCATATCGAGTCCAGCCCTTCACTGCTGATAATTCTGGTCGTCCACCGAGAGAAAAGAAGGAAAACAAGGAAAGGAAACTTCTCCGTTATCGACGAGAAAAGTGGGAGCAGTTGAATGAGAGCACCGCGACTCACCTGATGGGTGTTTAAGTGCCGATTTTAGTGAAGGTTAAAGTGACTTACCTCGAGTGTCCTGAATACTTATTGCTGTATGCTTCAGTTACTAGCATGATAACGATATACTGTTTTTGTCATCCGCCGTTTTTCGTCTGACGCAACATGTGTTCATTTACTTTTTTCTTCACGAGTTTACTTGCCAGATCTGAGAACAAACCAGAGACGACCGAAAATATTTGTTCAATAAATAATCCAGCGATGTGTATTTCAAATCGATCTTTGGACTACTAGAATCTTGCCGAGAGAGACTTTATCATCAAATAAAACTTTGACATAGATGGAAAATACTTAACTTCAGGAATTATTTGGACAATCTCCAAAAGACTCTAAGTTCTGAGATATTTACTTGTTTCAAAATGTATGCAACAAGACGCATATTTGGAGCTGTGTGACAGGACTCGGTCTATTAGCCGTTTAAAAGAGAGCAACATTCCTGTTGTATTCCTATTTCGTTTCCTCTGTGCAGTTTAGCACAATTTAAGTTTCCAAATCAAGCGAAACATATTATTCATGGAATGCACATAAACACGGCTAATGCTTAATTTATGATAATTGTAAGCCACTGGAATTTTAAGTAAGATTACAGATTAAGAGCTGTATAAGATAGGTATTTTAAATTTTTAAACGATATTATGTTCGTTCTAAGCGTATGAATCAAAAACCATTGTATATCTGTTTATTTATATGTATGGTTTGTTTATGCGTGGTATGAAATTCGAAAAGTTTGACCAACGTATGCCGTAGGAATATGTCCTTCTCAATCATAAAGATAATATCACATTTACATTTTACCTGCCAAATCTCACGAGATTATATTAGCACTGTTTTAATTATTTAATTGAAAAATTAATGACATTGCTATATGTAACTTATTTATTTACTGATGTAATATATCTCATTTACCATAAAACATGTTTTCATTAATTATATTTATATTTCATTGTAATTTCCAGTATTCAACTCAGAAGCTAAATGTATATGTGTTCACTGCCTCAAACCGTTATAGAAATATTTTTGTGGGTGTCATGTTCTTTTTGCATAAATAGATTGTCGTATGAAGTAAGAAAAAAGTGTTCATGTTTATTTGTGACAAAAAAGGAACATTTGTTACCTCATTTCTAAGAACTCAGACAATATTTGTATTGGATATTTCACTATTTATTCTCGATATTGTATTTATTGTGATATTTTTGAAATATGATGTTCAGTATTTATTTATGCTGTTTTACAAATGTTTTTATTGTATTTCATTAATAAATTTAAACTTAAATGACATTTATCGTTTGGAATTACTGCTTGCAAAATGCAGACGCATTCACACCATTATACCATGCCAAACCATATTTAATACTTATCTCTCTATATACTTTTGCGCGGGCGCGCGCGCGCGCACACACACACACACACACACACACACATACACACAAACACACATCCTATCTCCAAACGTCAAGTAAATACATGTATTTTTCCCATTTACGCATTCTAAATATGTAAATATGTCGTTGCAAACAAATACATTTGTCTTGTTTGTCTGCCTCTCTGCACGTCTCAATCATATATATATATATATATATATATATATATATATATATATATATATATATATATATACAAACATTCTGAATCACAAACGTTTAAACCTTCAAATGACATTACTTAGATTCTTTATCTAACTTTGTTCTTTCTTCCTTGAAGCTTTTGTTCCCTTCCACATACACATACATTTCTTTTTCTTTACAGCTACTTTGATCTCTCTCTCTCTCTCACACACACACACACGCACGCACGCACGCACGCACGCACGCACACACACACACACACACACACACACACACACACACACACACAGTCTCTCTGTTCATTTACCCACAATATACAAAAATACGTGCGCATTCACAGATATATTAACATACCCAAGTGAAATTAGATACGTACATCTAACCTTCGTACCATAATTACGTTTTAAATAATTACATTCAGTCGTGCAATAAACTTACTAAATTTTCTTTATTTCGTTCTATCTCCTTTCCTGTTTTTTCTTTCTTTCTTTCTTTACCTGTTTTTTCTGACTGTTCGTGTGTCTGTCTGTCTTGGAACTTTTGTTTCTCATCCGTACACATCCATTACACATTTATTAAACTCTCTCTCTCTCTCTCTCTCTCTCTCTCTCTCTCTCTCTCTCTCTCTCTCTCTCTCTCTCTCTCTCTCTCTCTGTGCATTTACACGCTGTTTATACAATTGCGTACTCACACACGTATTAACACATTTAAAATAAAATAGATACAGACACCCACTCATCTAAACAAAATAATGTAAAAAAAAATCATTGAGAGGACCGAGCAGATAAAAAGCAAATGACTTAGCAGATAAAAAAAACCCCATTATATTGATAGAAATATACATTCACTTTCATTATTGTGGCTTACACAGATGGCTGGTGAGCACATGCAAATATCCGCCAGAATGTATTACATTGAACAGTCATAACAACATTCCTCCTATTTAACCGCGTCAAGTGTCCCACGGTTATTTCTGAAAGGCTATACCAGGCTTTCTTTCCATGACTTTCTGAGGTAAGAAACTCAAGCAGTCTGCAGTTAACCTTTATTTTAGCGACACTGGTTTGATGCGACATACAAACTCATCATGACACCGCCAACAGATGCAGCTTAATCACTTCTTTGATAACAATCAATCTGTGTTAATTTTTAAAAAAATACAAAATACCGACATCCTTTGCAACCAAACGAGTGCTTATAAACAGCATTTGCCGTCACTTAAAATGTCACATTCTTAACTTTAGGTTTTTAAAACTGTGGCTAAAAATTGTAACTGAAACTGATGTCAGCTACATTACACCGAACACCTGCAAGATGAAAAAAAAAAAGTGTTATTAAATAAATTAATTCCCTTTATTTGCAAATTAATTCCCTTTGTTTGCAAAGTCTTAACCTCATTGCCTAGTGTTGATTTTTTTCAAAAACTTCCTCCAGATATAAGTCTTAACGTAAAGAAAAAGTAAACAAATCAGTCAAGAGTTTCGTGTATTAAGCACATAAGCTGCGTTATATATTCCACACTTATAATTTTTTAATATTATATTGGCAAAGATTTTTCGCCATAAATCCATCAAATGAACAAGCAGCAACCTATTGTAACGGTAAGAAGAGCTTTCTGAGACCCTTAAATTCAAGGATGCGAGCTTTACGTGACTACAACAAATTTGAAGTGGTAGTTGTTAGAGGACGCTAGATCATCCTCTTTTTTTTTTTATATCAGAGCTGGTTTATTGCATAAGGCTAATTTGGGACTGTTTTTATTTCTTTATTTAAAAAGTACTTCCTTGCTGGACTATCTTTCTGAAATTAGTATAAGAAGGGTTTACCATTATAGGAGAAAGGTAAATAAAACAATGTGCCCGACAATATTATACTTTCTTGAACTTTAATATTGACCATTTTAGGATAATGGTATGATGATCAAAGTCAAAAGACTGTATAAGACAAACAAATTCTGATAATGTTTATTTTATCGATGATATCATGTCGACATGCCGTTTACTGTTCACAGTTAAGTGGAGGGGGGGGGGTCTAGTAAGCCGAATCCTTGGAAAGAGCAGTTTTAAAATAAAATGCGCGATATTCGAATAAATAGCAATATTTTGTTCGTGTTTTGATTTTATCTGCTCCCTGTTTTCCTCAACAAGTCAGACATGTATTTAATAGTGTTTTCTCAAATACAGCGGACGCTTTCTAGGGTTTATAGGAGTTGCAGCTAAAAAAAGTTAGGGACGAAAGGTGAATGAAACAGTTTTCAAACATAAATATATATCAAAATTGGTTTGGCAAAGTAAGCTAGATAGTCTTAGGTGTGCATAGCAGATACATCGGACTTGTTGGAAGCGAATCAATCATATCAAGTTATTGTTAAAAATAGATCCAAGCAGATGATAGTGATCTACTTTATAAGGTCAAGTGAGCATATACACTCTTGTATGCACAGTCATTAAACCTTCCTTACTCAAGGTCATCGTTCCACATCGACGTAGACGCGGAAATATGAAGATCGATGACCCCTGGCTAGTGAAGATGAGGCGTAGGATACATGAAGGTACACGTGACATACATATACGTTTTATGCCCCATTGAATACTATCATTCTTTGCATTTATAAATAGCCTAGTTTGTAAGACGCTGATGTATGCATGGTCATGCTTTCACCTTTTTTATTTATGTTAGCACTAATGAAAAGTAAACTAAGTTGTAATGACTTAATTTTCTTTCTAAACTAGCCATGCAAAGTTGTTGGCTTATGTGCTGCATGACGAAGAATGCGAAACATTGCATTTGACAGAATTACCTTGGATTCATTCTTAGCACGGACCTGCAGATCTGTATCAGGTTAAAAACGTGAAAAAGGAGTCAAATCTTTAATTTTGGATTGATTTCATAACATAGTAAAAGCGTGTGTTTCATGTAATATTTCCCTCGCGTCCTCTTTTAGTACTTTTCTAAAGTACAAACTTTATTATTTTCTCTAATCATTCTAACAGGACATACGGCACTAATTGTATGGAAAAATGGGAACCAGCCTGGAAATGGGTGAACATAAAATGGAGTATATATGGGTTTGGGTGGCCAGGATTGGTTGATAATGAAAATTATTTTGTCGGAAAAAGAATCTTTTGAGAGCTTACCCTAGTTCAAACTGAAAAAAATAGAGACATTGTTTTCTTGATGGAATTTCAGTCCTTTAACAGTCTTGAGCTTGGAACATTCATTACTGAAATTAGCACCTGACTCTTTGGTGCGGAATTGAAATCACATGTTTCTCTACACATAAGCTGTCATCCAGGTTTCATTTATACTGATAAATATAAGTTTGATCATGAGCACTCAGAAATCTGCCTTTCCAGGAGTTGCTTTCCTTACACAAAAATGTGCCTTATCCCCTGAGTACATCGTATGCACCAAGATTTAAATTGTTGATTACAGCTAGATTTCTCTTCAATGTATTATCAAAACACTAAGTGTTCACGTCAAAAATATTTTGTTGCTTGTTAAATTAATTAAGTTTCTATTTTTATAATGAGAATTTTATGACTATGGCAGTGCTTCAAAGTGTGTGTGTGTGTGTGTGTGTGTGTGTGTGTGTGTGTGTGTGTGTGTGTGATTTAGATTTTTAATATAGCTGTAACAATTTCAGTCATATCGCTACGATCTGCAGCGTGGCAGTTTATAGTGTCTAAGCAATGGGGCATCATGCCACAGACATGTTGCAAGTAGCATGTCCGACCCAGTCACATTATCCTGACAGCAGGCCGACCACTCCTAACATTAACCTCTTAATGCAGAGTGCCAAGTGAGGCAGCTGTTAGTACCATTTTTATAAGTATTTGGTATGACTCGGCCGGGGTTCGAACCCGCGACATCCAGCATCCTAGGCGAACGCTCTTACCACTTAGGCCACCCGAGCGGTAATTAATAAAGAAATTGAATAATATTGCATCTGATTAAAATTGAATGTATATTTATATTTTTTAAAACAAATTTCAAAAGTAACTTACTATGAATTTTTAAAAATATCTATTTTGTTCCTTTCAAGTTGGCTCAGGTTGAAAGTTATAAATAAACATCAGCATATATAGTTTAATTAGACGTAAACAAAGCCCTTCAAATAATCTGAAATTTGGAATCACTTTAGGCGTATCAGTTAAAAGCTCAATTTTCCATGGTAACGAAGGCTTATCGTAGATTACAAAACAAGGTTTGAGAACATGAATTCAATAGTTGTTCTTGTCTCATTATTTCATAATTGGAAAGTCCTGAGTTGAAATACAAAGAATTTTAAAGACAGTTAAAAAAGGCACAAGAACGATAAAGAAATTTACAAAAGGGGAGAGAAGTGTGCATCGATATAATGTACCAGTTGGTAATAATTAAAAAAAAAAATGAAATGCTAAAAAATAGAGAGAACATATAAAAAAATGAATGGAGGATCGCAGAGAAAGAGATTAGATATTAACTTTTGAATTACACATCAGTGGTTGAAATTTCGATGTTGCATGCCGATAATTTCAATTTCAAACCTTGAATAAAATTGTTTGTGTTGAAGGTTCCATTTTATATATCTAATTTTTACATTTTATCTGTTCCATTACACAGCGGTGGTTGAAAGTTCAGTTTCCTATGTCGAGGTTTTAGATGTTATCTGTGTGGTTCAAAGTTCAGTTTCCTGTGTCGAAGTTTTAGATGTTATCTGTGTGGTTCAAAGTTCAGTTTCCTATGTCGAGGTTTTAGATGTTATCTGTGTGGTTCAAAGTTCAGTTTCCTATGTCGAGGTTTTAGATATTATTTCTTGAGTTACACAGCGGTGGTTGAAAGTTCCATTTCCTGTCTCGAGGTTTTAGATGTTATCAGCTGAGTTACACAGTGGTGATTCAAAGTTTCTTAACCTACGTCAAGATTTTAGATGTTATCTGTTGAGTTTACACATGGTGGTTAAATGTTCAATTTCCTATGTCAAGGTTTTATATGTTATCTGTTGAATTACACAGCGCTGGCTGAAAGTTACATTTTCTGTGTCAATGTTTTAGAAGTTCTCTTTTGAGTTACACAGTGGTGGTGGAAAATTCCCTTTTCCGTGTCCAGGTTTTAGATGTTATTTTGTTAAGTTATACAGCAGGGCTTGCGAGTTCCATTTCCCATGTCATGGTTTTAGAAGTTCTCTTTAGAGTTACGCAGCGGTGGTGGAAAATTCCCTTTCCCGTGTCCAGGTTTTATGGTATTTTGTTAAGTTACACAGCAGGGCTTGGGAGTTTCATTTCTTATGTCAAGGTTTTAGATCTTAAATGTTGATTTTACACAGCGGGGGTTGAAAGTTCCATTTCCTATGTCGAGAATTCTAATTTCTCTTGTTCAGTCTGTGTGTGTGTGTGTGTGTGTGTGTGTGTGTGTGTGTGTGTGTGTGTGTGTGTTAATATTGTCTATCATCTATGCATTTCATCCCATATGTTGTTCAAGGACACTTATTCTTTTTTTGTCAATAAATGGAGAAGAAATCATCATCTATATTGATTTTATTCTGTGCAGCACTCATCCATCGGTCCGTAATGAAATCATTTGAAGAAATCCAGCAATAACTACTTCGACCGTTGGACACATCAATACAGAGCTGTAATTGTCAAGTACCGGAAGAACTCTTCATCCTTTTCTATTCGATTATGTGCAGCTAACCGGCGAATCCTGTGGATTTGTTGAGCGAAGGCCTGAGAAGGACCCCGTGCTTCACAGACACGCCCTTTCACTGGAACAGGATCTAGCTTATATGCTTTCCCGTGACATATGTAGGATGCCAAAGCATGAGGGTCCTATTGGCGCCTTGCATCAGATGACCCAGTCAAGAAAGGTTGTGACATTGGTCAATAAGTTTGGTCATGGCAGAAGTTAAGACGAAGTACGGCGCACTGATACTTGCTGGGCAAATATTCAGCTATCCTCAGAGAAACCAGATGTGCTACAAAATATGCTCAATGTGGGGCTAGTGTCAGTTTCAATAGAGTCACGGAGTGAGGACAAGGTAATCACACTGATGTTGACAACATGTCAAGTTAATCACCCTGGTGTTTTCAAATTGCTGCTATATCAAACCAAACAGTCATGCATATTAAACTGGATGGCCATCGGTGGCTAACATGCAAAGAAAGATATACATGCAACTGATCAGGAGCGAGCTGATATGTCCGAGAATGCACCAGATGTATATTTACCTTCTTGTTGACATTACTAAAGAGTATCACGAGAATGAAAGAGACGTTCACGATGAACTCAGAAGATCCATCCAGCCCTTCCATCTTATGTATGTTGTCATGGTCACCTATAAGGAACATGGGCGCCAATACTTTGAAACGTTTGGTCTGTGGGACAACTATGTGACAGACCAGTCTAAGTCGCTGTTGTATGATGATAAAGGCAAAACAAAGCTTGAAGCGTTTTGCTGAAATGATCCCACTTTACTTGCCAGGTCAAACAATATCACTGAGAAGAGACCCCTAGAAAAAAAAAAATCCAGCCTGCAATTTAACAAGAACTTTGATGGAAACTGGTCTTTCATTACACAACAAGACCTTTAAGTGGAGTCTGACCTGATAAGGGGATTGAGCAGTCAATCAATAAAGACTGCGGTAAATATCGCCACTCGTGCACAGTAGAAAGAGGCACTTCCGAAGTATCACTATCTTGCCCACCTTAAGGTCGAGTTCACATCATGGTTCAAGTCCCTGTGCGGGATGCAAGTGAACTCACAAGAATCCACAAGGAAGCTAGGAAATTCAAAGATGAAGAAGATGCAGAACGAGTTGTCAAGACTGAGTAATAAGATGGTCAATCCGTTTGAGACTGAAGCTGGTTTATCTTCAGACAACAAACAATATTTATTCAACATGTCTACTTCCATAGTAACACCGCAAGACATGGAAAAAAGTTTTAGAATTCCTTACCAGGAAGAGAGGAGATTCGGAAGCTTCATTATAACGAAAAGTTCTACCACAGAAGTGGAACTTTTGCACTGATAGAAAGGCCGACGCTGAGCACATTTGTCAGTTACAACAAGACAACTACATGCAAACCAAAGCAAATGACAGAAACAATGAATACGGACAAACTAATATTCAGCAAATTCACAATATTTGCACAAACAAGAGATGTTGACGTCCACTACCTCTTTCAGCACGAGATTTCATCTGTTTCTTTCTCATTGTTTGGATGGATCGTTCCGCGAAGCAACCACAACTGCAACAATGTCTTGGTTAGAACAAGATCATAGTTTGCCTGAAATACCAGACACAACCGCTCCAGTTCTCCTAAGTCGTCGACTTCATGATAATCATTCACATATTATGCACCGATGGAGGTGATTGTCGTACATTTTAAGATCTTTCTGAGAAACTACAAAAAAATATTCTTTCTCAAACGTTTGAATACGTTGCAATGGTTGGTGATAGCTATTCTCGTGACCAGTCAATTAAAAGTAGAGAACGACCACCCTATCATCATACTTGTGGATATTTCAGTAATTAGATAAAGATATCACATTGTGCTTTTACACTGGAAGAAAACTTATTCCAGTTTTTCAATGAAGAATTACTGCTGCTTGTTTCAATGTACATTCTAAATACAGTATTAGATGTAAAAAAGAGTCTGTGTACACTGTAAAGATATGAACGGTTGAGCCCATTTCAACCTTTTACATTTAAAAGTTGATACGGAAAAAGGAAGTTGTTATGATAATGTACATTACAAGAGCATTTTCGACATTGTTACATGTAATGGGTCTCAAACACCTGTGTGAGCGTGTCTTGATAGTCTGTGTTTTATCCTATTTCCAAGGATCTCAAGACAACAGTCGCTGTCAACCGAAAGGTTCTTAAATGCGCGAATACAACAAATAATTTTCTCTAATCACCTAATTATGACACATTATTAAACTCTAATTTCACACTTGCACGGTTTTCTCTTGTTTCGCATTTGTATGACTCATTAGTAAGCCTTTCTGAGCCGAATACTAGTACATCACGCCATGCAATAAAAAAATAAACACTACCAAGCACTAACCCGAAGAACAATTCCTATTTCAGGTTACTAAACACATATAACTAAAAAGCAACAGAGAATTATCTATGTTATGAAATTAGGGAGAATCCATTTTACGGAACTAATCCATGCTGTCGTAAACTCTCGTGAATACTGTATTTTACGAAGTCTCCTCATAGAAATTGGCTAATTACTCGGGTTAGAAATATCTTCCCAACACCAGCTCCCCATAATCAACAAATAATCACTAAAATCTAACAAATCTATAAATGGAGTCGTCAATACAAACAGTACATACACTTGGTTTATTACAGTATTTTTTATTTAGTATTGCATATCATTTTTTAAGGTGAGTCTAATTACTAAATATTTCAGAGTTATTTTATTCTGGCGTCTATGGTTCAATAAACGGATTTATTTAACATCATTATGAAATGTATATTTTTTTTCTTATTTCTGTGATGATGTGGACACATTTCATGAGAACCAGTCATAAACTATTACCAAGGCATAATAAACATCGTGACATCGAGACCTGAATGCTTACATTTTCTCTTTTAAGTTTTTGAGCTTATCTGGAAATGATTTATGTTCGTGCGGGGCACGTAGAACACTTCCTAGTCACTCTTAATGTTCACATGAAGTCACAGTGGCAAAGAAAACAAACATTAGTTTTTGCAAAATATGCAGCGAGAATCCACAGCGTAATTACCCTTAAAAGTCCTTCTGCAAGGTAACTATTTTTACTATGTCAATATTGTATCTAAGCTGCCTGAGTTGTTATTTTCCCCAGTTCAACAGATTAAAATTTATTTGTCTTACTTTAAATGGTGGGACACACTTTGCAAGTTTTCTCAAACTTTCGCAAGCAGACGTTGGAAATATGAACGGTCCTTTGACACGGAAGAAAACAAGAGAGCATATCAATGCACTTATTGTAGATGGGGAGTAGGTACAGCGAACGACAAATTGCTGCGAACAAGCAAGGTATTGTGTAATGAAAGTATCAAGAGCTGGATGTTGAGCTCAGCTGAGCCCAGTATTAATATGACTGATTGGATGTCATTACAATGACTCTCTTCAACTTATGTTTTCAATGTTAATGATTAAAGTGAGATGGATATGATTTTGTGTTTAGTACTATCATGTCTTTTAATCTCTCACTTGAAACCGCTTTGAATAAAGTAACAGATGAATGGATAAACTCTTTAGATAATGTTATTATTAATGAGTAGTATATATTGACTTGGCAAAACCTTTTCATCTCGTGGACCGCACGAATTTACTTTCTTAAAAATATTTTTACAATTGCTCCTAGTCGATTTTCTCTTAGTTTACATAATATATATTGATAATTGCAAGTTAACTGTATCAGTGAATGCTGGTCATTCTAGTTTCCAGAAGATTATTGACTGACTTCCACGGATGTCTAATTTAGGTCCCATTTTAGTTCTAAGTTTGTTTATACAGCCTTTACAATTTCACACAATCAACAAAACAGAAAGTTATGTACGTAATTTATCATCTATTTGGCAAGCTCCTGTTAAATCAATTAATCCATCAATTTATGTGATATGAATGGGTCAAACTATATTTTTACACCAAACATTGTACAGAAACTTTTCATTTCCTTGATCAATTTATATTCTAAACGAGACGTAGATTTCAAGGAGCCACACTAGAGTTTGATTGAACGAGATAACATCTCATGGTAATACAGGCACTGGTAATGTAGGCTACATGGAATGACAATCAGTTGCATAACAATAAATTCTGCACCTCCCATCCCCGAAACTCCAACTAGCAAAACTTAATTATGGTGCCCCTCCCACAAACTAAGAAGCTGTTTGATGGGAATTTTCTTATCACTAAATATAAACTATACACTGTACTAGCTTTAAATAGAAATTTTGTTTTCTATTGGCGCTTTGTGGAATTACCGAATAAAATAAAAACTAATATTATCATTCTAACTAGTAAGGGTAAAAGACCAAGCATTATTAATGGTAATATGAGCAGCAACAACAGCAGCAGCCATTATAGTGGTTGTGATGGTTGCGGTTGTAACATTCAAATACCTTAATGTCAATGGTAACAGCAGCACTAAAAGAATTATCAATAGTGATAACATTAGCGATGACGTTAGTGATAAGACATAGGTTCATATTCTAGTGCCATTTTGCCAACAGTTGTAAAATAAATCATACCGCAAAAGAACTGAAAAGTTCGTCCTTATTCTCTTCCGATGAATGATTAAACCGACTACGTAATTACTTAAACATCAGATATTCTATCAAGATTTTTGTCACGATCATTATCATCTATAAAGAATTTAGGCACAATCATCTATAAAGAATTTTGGCACAGTCATCATCATTATCATCTATCAAAAATTTTGACTCAGTCTAGTCCGTTGCTATTAATGAACATAACTTATTTATGACAAGGCGCAGTGTTTGAACCGATTTGCCTTATTTTATGTGTATTGTTTTATGTGTATTTTTTTGTGTATTATTTTATGTGTATTATGTTATGTGTTATGTGTATTATTTTATGTGTATTGTTGAGGGGCTTTATAAAACAAAATAAATAAGATCCATATTTATCACAGACAGATGGTAATAATTTGTCGGTGCAACTGTTTTAGGCGTCAGTGTAAAGATGCCCTTTACTTTTATAAAATTTTCAAAATTTTCCTATTGCACTTTGCAAAAATACAGTACTAATATCAACAAGTTTGAATCATGCAACGTAAAATGTCAGCGATTAATTAAGACAAAATGGCTGTCAAAATTAATTATGATCGTTGTGGGATTAAAACATCTTCGATTAAATACCATTACGGGTACTCAGGCAAGTGGTTAGAAAAATTCGTAGTGCTCAGTTTACGGTTTGGTCTTGGGGAAGTTTAAAAACATTTAGTTCTTGGTGCGATGCTAAAGACTGAATGCTTGCTTTAATTTGAAATGTATGATTCTGTAGGCGTTGTGTATCATTAATGAAGTTTAGTGGAAACAAAAGTAACATCAGATTACAGCTATAACAAAGATAACAATTTAAGTAACACCAGTTTTAGCAATGTTGGTGTTTGTTGTTGTAGTGATTCATTAATTTTGGTTTCAGTGAGAACAACAGTGACAGATGAACTATCAATAGTGAATAATAATAGCAATAATAATAATAATAATAATAATAATAATAATAATAATAATAATAATAAAACAGGTAAAAAATAATTAATTCAACTATTGATATATCTACCTGTTTCACACAACATTCTTAAACACGTGAATTCATATACTGATAGATCTATTTTATAATGATGCACACGTGCAAGCTTAACCTTATCTAACGTCCAAAGTACACAGATTTAACAAAACGTCAAAGAACACAGGTTTAGGAAAACGTCCTAGAACACAGAGTTAACAAAACATCCAAAACATATATTTAACAAAATATCCAAGCACACAGATTTAACAGAACACACAGAGCACACAGATTTAACAAAACGTCCAAGCACACAGATTTAACAGAACATACGCAGCACACAGATTTAACAAAACGGCTAAGCACTCAGATTTACCAAAAAAATCCAAAGCAACGGATTGAAAAAACCAAAACAAAAAACGTCCAAGCACACATATTTAGCAGAAAAAAAATCCAAAGCACACAGATTTAACAAAACGTCCAAGCACTCAGATTTAGCAAAAACTCCCAAGTACACGGATTTAAAAAAAAAATGTCCAAAGCACAGAGATTTAACAAAACTTGCCTTTTCAGTTCGACAAATCTTTAGCTACTAACATAATTCTTCCCCCCCCCCCCTAAAAAATCAAGAATTAAAACTTGTAACGATAAATGTACACAACTGGTCTCCAAGAAAGCTGACACCTGAATAAATGTAACCAAGAATCGTTTGGTGTAAATTTAGTAAGAAAGTCTCGTTGTTTTGAAAAAGTCCAGTGTATTACTCAATTTTTACTTCATGTGATAACACTAAAACATTTATTTTTCTGTATTTTGCTAAGGTAACATATGATTAGTTTGAGAAACTGATCTTACGTTATTTGTTTAAAGAGCTGAGCATGGAATAAGTAATTTATATAATTTTGTTGTCAGATTATTTGCGGTCTTATAAACTAATGATGCACCATGATGTTAATACCCGTAATCAAACATCAGCCACTCTAGTTCTTTATTAACGTCTCCACATGGTATTTTAGCTTTATGCTTTGTTACCATAGTGATACACCGTGTATAATCTCTTACCGAAACAAAAATTAAAAAAGGCTAACTTAAATGGTAAAGGTTATATATGAAATTTCTTGTCAAAAGTCTACGATTGACAAATGCATGACGTAGCTTTTGACATTTATGATAATACATCACTAGGCATAACTTTCTTTTATTACCTGAGTTAAAGTTATACATTTTCAATTCTCCGTAGCTGTTTGGTAATGAATATTCAAAATTTTACATTCCTTAGATTGTCGAACATAGCGAGGAGTGGATTTCCCACAAGTAAAAATAAAAGTAATGTAAAGTACTCGCACTACGTGGCACTGCATGAACCAATCCCATCACTATTTATTGAGACGGAAGATTTGTTGACATTATCTTGACACCATTAAAAATCATAAGTTTCCCCATAACTATCATAAACATTTGAGCAACTTAACCTTATTAGATACCAAATATCAATGGACAGTTTCCGCATGATCGCAGGATTTAGTGTCCAATACGTGAGCATCACCTTTTCCATTCTATCGACTATTTTGGTATTTTAACAAGGTTCCTTAATATTGTCCGTGCTTTTTATTCACGAATAAAATGTTTTGTTGCGATCATGTCAAGGTGTCGTTTAACTACGGTGATATTCAAAGAAATAAAGTCATTGCCCTCACAACATTATTATTCTCATCTAATAGTCCTGCGCTCTGTGATCCCTGTGAATCAACAAATGTGTAAATAGATGCAAATTCATAACTATTTTTTTCTCTCGGACAAATATATGCATATGACAAAACTGAATGTTTTGTCCGAATGATAAAAACCGTGTGTGTGTGTGTGTGT
>JAECUM010014964.1:0-15673 GCA_016617855.1 Megalonaias nervosa | reverse complement strand
TGGATGGTCATATCACTAAACAACTTCATATATCTAGCTGGTCCTGAATGAAAATGATGGCAATCTGACACCTAATATGGTTAGCTTGGTAGCCATTTAAAAAATCTTGTTATCACAGCACTGCTTGAACAGAAAATCATTTTGATGTGGGGTTTTCACCAGAAGACTTCTTATGATGTTCAGTTGGTCTTAAATTAAAGTAACTTGCTGATCTGACATCTGTAATGGCTGTCATATCAATCATCATGAAAATCTTGTTGCTACACCTGATTCTGGAAAGACATATCTTTAAAATATTGTTATCAGTACTCCTCTCCAAATGAATTGCTATATCAACATCTAAATTTACTAGGTTTCTTCTTATACTACCTTGTTGGTCCTAAATGAAAATGGTGCCAGTCATACATCCATTATGGCTGCCATTGTGACTGTCTTAAAAATCTTGTCTAACTACACGTGAATGGAATCATTTTGACATGGGTTTTGCACCAAAAGGCATCTAATGATATCCACTTTGTCCTCAATGAAAATGGTACCAAACTAACATCCAGTAATTGTACCACAGCAGTTAATTTGAAAATTGCCTAAGAATATTAGAGAAGGTTTCAACACTTGACAATGAGAAGGAAGGAACAGTTCTACCTGGAATTCCTGAAAATTCATTAGTGTCAGTCTCTATGGGAAACTCGTTTAAAATTTATATGGTAACTGTTACAAATTAAATCAAAATTTTAGAAATATTATACATAACTAATACATCAGTGGGGCATTCTGCTACACTCCTAATTTAATTTATGGATAATTTTATTTATTGGAATTACAGAAAGGTTGGATGACAGTTATTATTATTATTATTATTATTATTATTATTAGCAAGGGAGGAATAAGAGAGGAGAAAGGTTTCATCAATGTGTCAAATTTCAAGAAAACAAAAATGATTGCAGGAAACTATTTTGGTACAAAATTAGTCAAATTTTTCTCTGTGTGATATACCCATCTAATATGTCAGGCATATCATATGTTATTGCATCGTCCACCTAGCCATACAATAAGATTTGCTTATATGGCCCATATTTATAAAATGCTTGGAATAATTTCTATGGAAAATTGTTAGGTCTGTAGCTCAAAGGTCAAATTCAAAGCAGTGTAAAATATACTTTAGTGTTCCTAGTCCAGAGCAGAAGTATTTAGAACAACGGAAAATATCTTAATGTCTCTTAGTTATATAGATACTGACTAGACAGTGTGTTACATATCACAGGGATGCTCAAGTTCCATTAGGTCTTGGTCATGTCATTTTAGTCTAGAAATCTGTAATATAGTCCTTGGCTATAAAGTTTTAGCCACTGCAGAATTTTAATAATAAATTATATTTGCAGCTACCATATCCTATGGCTGAAAGTAACCACTGACGTATACAGAGTGCGTTTGACGTGGACCAGATGAATGCGATTCGCAATAAAGTGGAAAGAAGTGATCCTGACCTGGATGAAATTTTCAGTCAGATGTTTGAAGGTAGTTTTCAAGATGGATATATGAGGATGAGACATTTGATGACTTGGATGTTGAATTTGAGAGTACAATTGAAGATGATACCTGTACAAGAAACAAGACCACAGACTGCCTTGATCCTGATGAGAAGCCCCTTTATCCTGGTGCCGCAATTACTATTGGAGCTTTTATGTTGTTGATAGCATTATTTTGCACAAAGCATAATTAGATTGGGGATGCTGTGCTGCAGTTATTAAACATCATAGCAGTTGCCCTTCCAAATGGGCACAATCTGTGTACTAGTCTTCATGCATTTAAGATGTATTTCCGAAACCTTCAAAATCCATTGGTCTATCATCATTATTGTTGTTACTGTTTGGGATATATCAAAGACCATACTTTAAACAGATGTCCATATGCATTCTGTGATAAACCTCTTAATCAAAGTGACAAACCATACTTCCTGGAAATGCCAGTTGATGTTCAAGTGAAGAACTTGTCTGCCCAAACTGGATTTTTTTAACAAACTTCAAGAAAGATTCAAACGCAAAACTGAGAATGGTTTCTTTCAAGATATTTATGATGGTACACTGTATAGATCATATTCTGACAATGGAGGGTTCCTAGGGTTTCCAGAAAACATATCATTTACCTTCAACACAGATGGAGCACCTGTCTTCAAGAGTAGTAAAGTTTCAGTCTGGCCACTGTTTCTTGTTATTACTGAACTTCCTTATCAGATACGTATGAAAAAGAAGAATATGATCTTAACAGGACTTTGGTTTGGAAGTAAAAAACCATTAATGGGAACTTTTCTTTGCCCTTTTCTTGACAAGTTCAGAAAAACGGATCAAGGAATAGAATGTTTATTGCCAGAACGGGGAACTTTTGTTTGCAAAGCCTTTTTGTTGTGTGGTACTGCTGATTTGCCAGCAAGATGCCTACTCTGTAATAGTATTCAATTTAATGGCGCTTATTCCTGTTGGAAATGCAAACAGAGGGGTGAAACGGCAGATGTCGGAAAAGGGCATGCCCATGTATTTCCATTCATATTAGATGAACCAAAGGGTCCGGAAAGAACTAGAAGCAGTGTTATTGAGGATGCTCGCAAAGCTTTGGATTATCAGGATTCAGGCTTGAAAACTCACTGTGTTGATGGAATTAAAGGTCCCTCTTGGCTTACATTTTTCCCAAAGTTTCACATTGTGCATGGAATTGCCATAGATTATATGCATGGTGTTTTACTAGGTGTTCAGAAACTGCTGTTGCGATTGTGGTTTTCACCAGAATTCAAGGGAAAATCATTCAACTATCATAGCAAAGTATGTGAAGTTGATAAGAGACTTCAAAGTATTCACCCCACCCTTGACATTACAAGATTACCACGTTCAGTAGAAAGCAACCTCAAACACTGGAAGGCATCTGAATTCCGCTCATTTCTCTTATACCTCGGTGCAGTAGTACTCCATGGAATATTGGACAATAACAGATTTTTTCATTTTTTGTTGCTGGTAAATGGAATGCATATTCTTCTTAAATGTGGGTCCCATGAAAGTGACATCAGCAGAGCTGAAAAAATGCTGTTTGAATTTTGCCAGAAATTCGCACAATTGTATGATAAATGTTACATGACTTTAAATATTCATCGGCTGGTACATCTGGCTGATAGTGTTTAATGTTTGGGACCCCTTTACACACACAGCTGTTTTTCATTTGAAGATAAAAATGGGTTTATTCTGAAAATGATTAGAGGTACACAAAATATTGATAATAAAATTATCACTGGAATTTCTTTTATTCAAAAGCTGCCAGAACTAAAAGAAAAGTGTATTGCAAAAGGGTCAGATCTTGAAAAAATGTACAATTCTATTGAGTCTCCAAATGTTTTAAAAAGGGGGGAAATGATTGATAATGACATCTATGTTTTAGGAGCTGTTAAGATGAGAACTTTGCCTGATGCTGAATATGCAGAGATGTGCAATATCTAGGCTCTGCTCCAAAAAGTGATACCATTAAAAGTTTTTACCGACTTGAATTAAATGGAAACCTGATTTATGGCCACGAGTTTGGAAGGATGACAAAATGTGACAACTCTATTTTGTATCAAAATAAGGATCGTGTATGTTTTGGACGTGTTACGTTCTTTGTGATACTTGATACAAATGATGAGAATTATGATGTTGTTGCAATTGTGGAAGTTCTGAAATGTCCAAATTATGACCATAACTATAATATTCTTGGTGTTGAAAAGACGGACAAACTGCAGATAATCCCTGTGAAGAGTATTAAGGATGGCTGTATGTATGTATCATTTGACGGTGCACAGAGATCTTATGTCTGCAGATTTCCAAACAGACTTGAATCTGATTAAGTACAGAGTGAGTGTCGTGTATATCAAACTGTGTGAAGAACATTTTCATTGACCCCATAATTATGTTACTATTTTCTACGACATTGCAAAATGTATACCATAAGTAACTCCTGGCAGGTAATTAGTGCTTACTTTCAACTAAACAGCACTGTATCATTGCAGATAATCTCAATATTATATTTATATATCTGCTTCAGAGGATGTATTCAACTGAAACTTGGGCGCAGTTCCAGAGATATCAAGTTATGCAGTGTTTGGTAGGGATTTATGATGCATAACTATTGTCTAATGGATTGTTTTATTTAGTTTAAACAAATTTTTAAACTATTTCTGAATTTACAATGTTTCAGAATCATTTTACCTTATTAATGTCACTATTTATATTGACCAGAACCTAGGATTGACTTCACCTAATTTGTGTCCAAAGTCTGAATGTCTGACACAGTTGCATGCCACCTTTTGGAACTTAAGATGTACAGTAAGGTGTTGTTTATAATTAACCTCTGGGGCCTTAAAATTTACTTTCTTGTTACACCCATATTATATTGTATATACATTACAACCATATTAAATTGTATATACATTACACTTTGATCTTAATAGTTATAATAAATTCTTTGTATCCATCTTTGTACTAATTATTTATTTTAACTGTAAATACATTCTTCTTCAGGTATGTTTCTCCAAAAGCTAGGATTTCATAAATAAATTGATTTATTACTTTATGATGATTGATCACAGGTGAATCACATCCATTTGAGTATATCACACAAATCAAATTACTTGATAAACAGTAATATCATAACCACAGATTAAAGTTACTACATGAAAGCTCACAACCTCTGGGAAAGCATACTGTTCTATGGCACTATATGATAATGATCAATTCAAATAAGAAAACGACATGTGCAGGACTACTGTATTATTGCTTGAAACTTGTGTCTGCTTATGTTTTTATACTTTGACATTAAAATTGACTTGAAGTCTAAAAAAAAATATTAAGGGAATTTATAATACTCAAATGTTTCTAAGTTGCACGAGGCTTCATCATTGTTTGTTTATCTGAAATAAATTCTGAAAAGAACCGAAAATGATGAATAAGTTCAATTTTATGAAAATTACTTCTTAAGTTTCAGAATTAGTTTTGTATCTTTACAGTGCACTTAGTATTCAGATGATCACAGTTGTAATTTAATAATTTCAAAGTCCAATTCTTTTTCTTAACCAGATTTCCGCCTGGTACAAATTTCAAAGTCCAATTCATTCTCACTCTAAACCCAGAATAACACCTGGTACAAATTTCAAACTCCAATTCTTATTCTGAAAAAAAATTTCCGCCTGGTAAAAATTTCAAAATCCAGATCACTCTCATTCTAAAACCAAATTTCCGCCTGAAACCAAATTTCAAAGGAAAAAAATGACGTCTCAAAACGCTGACTTCTAGTGTTTTCCGCCATAGCCAGGCGGAAAAATATATAATTACGCCTCAACTGAGAGGCGTAAGTACGCATGTGTCTTAAATCACGTCTCCTGCTCTATTCCGCCTGAATTTTTTCCATTCAAGGCGGAAAACAGGTGGTTTCCGCCTCAATGACGGGTGGTTTCTGCCTCTCTGTTTCGTACGGGGAACACACTGTCCCTCTCAGTCCCCTTTCTGTGCTATACTACACATATACCAAACAAAGATAATGCTGGATTCATCCTAATTCCTTCCCCATGCCAACATCTTGGTTAGTAGAAAGAAGGATTTCTCAAAGATTTCATACGTAGCAGTTCACATTTCCCACATAAACATTCAATTGATAGACATCATGAGCATTGCTCTAGAAACAGAAGCGTGAATAATAGATTAACTGACAAAAACATGAAGCATATTTGAACTGTAAATGAAATTCAATAGCCAAAGGCATATCTATAATACCAATCTAATATATATATAGTTTCACTGTGAGAACATAACACTTTTCAGGTTTTCACCTAGAACTGGAAACATGGAGATCATGGATGCAATCATTGACAGGCATACTACAGACAATATATTGAAGCTGGTGAAATGCAAAAATAGGATCCATCTGGAAGAATAGTCCAATATTGTATCTTTCATCAACAAAATGCATGCATATCTAATAGTTTTTGGAATTAAACCTTCTGAAATATGATGGATAGATTGTTTGAGAGACAGATAGACTACTGAATAGATAGAACCTACTTCTTTATCTCTGATCAACTTCACAACCTGGGAGACAAAAACAGTATTGGAGACAAAGTGTCACTACTTCGATTGGCATGGAATTACCAATGTATTACTATGTATTGGAGGCATTCTACAGATTGATAAGTCACAAACTAATCCCTTCAAAGGTTTGAGACCCACCAACAATTGCCTAGGTGCATCCATCATATGAGGAAACTCATGGATATCAGAGAATAGTTATATTAGGAAGTACTTCATTCATGTTCCCAGAGTACGTGACTTAAGTATGCAACATCTCATGTTAACATGCTGTGCAAAAGCTGTATGAAGAATTATCACCATTTCATGTTGCAATTTCATATGTTTTGAACCTTCATGGAAGAATCGTATCACAGCAGAATAATATCTGAACCATCTAAATTAAAGTTTCAAGGACAATTTGAGAATGATATGCTGTATAAGAATGATAAATGTATATAAATAAGGAAACTCATTCCATGCAATTCCAGTTGAGCTAGTACCTGGTGTTCGTATCGTGTATGTAGATGTTCCAGGTGAAGTTGTTACTGGAGGTCCACTAGTTGTCTCAGTTGCATTGGTGCCTGCCCGAGTGACTGTATAACAAAGAATGAAACACTAAGGCATCTTTTCATCTACCCATGCTAAATCCATTATAAACTAATCTTTTGGAATGATGGCCAATCACAATCGGAACTTCAAATTGACAGAGGGTCATTACTTTCCATCCACTTCTATTATCAGGACAGCTAATGTCAAGTGTGAAATATTTAGAACTATCCTTCACCCCCAACTCAACAAAAGGATTAAAAATCCATTTTACCAATTACAAACTGCATAATCATCACCACATATGTTGACAAAATGTAGGGTTATTATGAAAACTGTCATGCTTTTGTCCACAAGCCTGTATACATGTTCCTTGCTCTACTTAAAAAACTGGGTGTAACTTCAGTCAATTTTGTCATGTTGCCCCTTTGGTAATTATCTGGAAGATGTTTATCATCCTTGAATCGCATTAATGGGGTGCATAGGAGGGAATCAAAGATCAAATGCCCACAACTTTCAATGATAATCACTTGTTCCAATAGTGTTTCAACTGTCTTTATATAATTATGTAGTTATAACAAGAAGATGCATCAAACAATGTGATGGATTTTGCATTACAGTTGCAGGATCACTGTCTGGTATATGGGCATATGCATTCAAAAGCATTGGAATCTGGCCTGTCAATCACTGCAGTTGCATTACATACTTCATTATACTGAACTAATAATGGAAAAGCAATACCATATACTGCCAATGTCTGTGGGATTTAAGTCTCCTTTCCAAGGAAATACGGACGGGGGGGGGAAGAATGACATCAGGATATGTGCATCTGATGATGATGGTAATAACAGATCGCAAATGTCATGGCAATCAACTGAAATATCTGTTAAAATATGCAATTACAAAATTCTGAAAGACAGCATTCAGCAAGCTTGTCAAAAATTCTTGCAAAACTTACATCAGCATAGTAATTTGAGATCAAGACCAAAATATTTACAACGTTCCATCAAAATCCACAAAATACTGTTTCGCCATATGAGATACTCAACCAGGTGAATGAATGGTTGGATGGATGGACAGATGGAATGAAGAGGATTCCTATAGAACTAAGCACACATATTGGCAGCCTTATAAACAATGTACATACATTCCTTAATTAAATATAGTAATTGTGAGGTTTAGAGAAAAGTGTACCTGTAGTTGTTAGAGGAGCCATAGTAGATGTTTCCACTGGTGTAGTGGTAGTTGGAACAACTGTTGTTGTTGCTGCAGTTGTGATTGGTGCTACTGTGGTTGTATGTATGTATGTAGTTGTTGTTGGTGCAGATGTTGTTATTCCTGCAGTGGTAATTGTCGGTATTGTGGTAGTTGTTGGGGCTGTGGTAGTTGTCAACACTTTTGTAGTCGTAGTTGGGACAGTTGTTGTTGGCACAGTTGGTGGAGGAGCTGTAGCAGTTGTTTGCACTGGTGCAGTGGTAGTTGGAACAACTGTTGTTGCCGCTGTTGTGGTTGGTGCTACTGTGGTTGTAAGTATGTATGTAGTTGTTGGTGCAGATGATGCCATTCCTGCTGTGGTAGTTGTTGGTATTGTGGTAGTTGTTGGTGCTGTGGTAGTTGACTGCATTTTTGTTGTTGTAGTTGGGACAGTTGTTGTCATTGGCACTGTGATAGCCATTGATGCTAGAGTAGTTGTTGGCACTGGTGTAGTGGTAGTTGGAGCAACAGTTGTTGTTACTCCAGTGGTGGTTGGTTGTAATGTTCTTGTTGGTACATATGTAGTAGTTGTGGGTGCAACAGTTGTCGTTACCACTGTGGTAGTCATTGCTTTTGTTGTAGTTGTTGGTGCTAAAGTAGTTGCCTGCACGGGTGGAGTCATAGTTGGGGCAGATGTTGTTGCTGCTGTGGTAGTTCTTGGTATTGTGGTAGTTGGTGCTGAACTAGTTGTTGGCACTTGTGTAGTTGTAGATGGTGCAGATGCTGTTGGTGCTGTGGTAGTCGTTGGTTTTGTGGTAATTGTTTCCACTTGTGTAGCAGTAGTTGGAGCAAATGTGGTTGTTGCTGCAGTAGTGGTTGGTGCTACTGTGGTTGTCTGTATGTATGTGGTTGTTGGTGATGTTGCAGTAGTTGTATACATTTCTGTTGTCGTTCCTGAAAATAATCAAATCCATCATTTAACCTTTTATCTTCATCAAATCAGAACAAATCAAAAATATTTACAAAGTTTCATGAAAATCCATTAGGAAGTACAACATCAGCTCAATGCTGGTACAGATTATAGAACATGTCCATGACAAAGCTTGCAGTGCTGTTGTCTTTATCAAAGGCAGCAAAGGTGAATGATTCCAAACAACAGTTGGAGTCAAGGAGAGAAGTCTACTATTGCCCACACTGTTCAACGTTTTCCTGGAAAGAAACACGGAAGATGCCTTGGTAGACGATGAAGACACTGTCATCATCGGATGAAGAACAATCACCAACCGTTGCTTTGCAGATTATAGTGATGACTTGGCAGGAGAGAATAAGAACTGGCTGACTTGGTTGAGCGCCTCGACATAACATCCACAGTATAAGGCATGGATATTAACGACACAAATGACAAATCTGATGACAATCAACACCCATGGCATCAGTTCAGAGATAACTGGCTGTGGACAGAATCTGGAAATAGTCACAGACTTCAAATGTTTGGGATCAATTATCACAGATGTTACGTATCGGCTCGTTCAAAGTAACACAAAGAAAGAGTGAAGACAACAAGCTTTGTAAATTTTAACAAAAATAATTTATTTCCCTAGAAAACACGGTGAAAAGATAAATATGTGAAACAAGACTTACGATTTACGAAGATCCAAAAATATGTTCTAAATTTGTGAAAACACATAAGTCCTGTGAATAAACAGTTCTAAATTGATACAGTCTGAATCTCAGTTCCGTTCCAAGATGGCGGATGATGACGTCAGACGAAGGCTAACACAAAATGTCCAGAATTTTCACTGTAAAGCACAATTTGTATTCTTCTGTTCCGATTTAGAAATAATTTCATCAAATGTCTTTGTCCAAAGCCAGTAGTGTTGTTCTCCAGGGAAAATAATTATTTAGAAAGCAGATGAAATACAGCTACCACCACTAACAACACACATGTTGTTCCTCGTACGAATGCTCAACTCTTTCCAGCACAGAAATACCTTTCTTAAGGTATTATAAACTCTGTAAGATGTTATGATGTGACTCTGAACTAAGACTGACTACGATTACGACTCTGACCACTCTATGACTAATTATTTCTTACAGGTAACTGAGCATTTAAAACAAGCTAATGCGTCATTACATGTACACATGCACGAAAGACACGTGTTATTTCGCAATCCATCTGGACATTACGAAAACCTAAACAAGTATCAGCCAATCATTTACATAGCTACTGCTGAATGTTTACTTGCGACGAATTTACTATCATACAAAGCTCGTGCTTACACGAGTCACATTTACGTTTTAAATAAATACGATGTTTCTAACATACTATTAGATCTTGCTAACATAATCATCACCACAATAATAATCACATTTAGTGGCATAAAAATAAAATAAAAATGAAACAAAGAATTAGAAGAATTTAAATTTTAACACATATGTAATTTGACTACAGGGTCGTAACACTTTCCCCCATAAAGGAAAAAAGAAAGCTTTACCAGATGTAAATTATACACGAGGTAAAAAAAATTACATAAGAAGAACTCTTATGAATTTACACAAAAGGTGTATATGAAAAAGATATTTCTATACACGGGAAAGTGCGTCTGCAATTAAATTATCTTTTCCTCTAATGTGCCTGAGATCAAGATTGTACTCTTGCAAAAATAAACTCCATCTCAATAGTCTTTGATTTTTATTTTTCATTCTGCTGATGAAAGTAAGGGGGTTGTGATCACTAAACACAACAACCGGAGAAGGAGCTGAGCTGATATAAACTTCAAAATGCTGTAATGCCAATATTAAAGCTAAGCATTCCTTCTCGATTGTTGAGTAGTTTCTTTGGTGTTTATTTAATTTCTTAGAGAAGCAACACACTGGGTGTTCAACACCATTTTTGTCATCTTGAAGCAAAGCTGCTCCAACCCCAACATCACTTGCATCCACAGATAGTTTGAACGGTTGACTGAAATCTGGAGCCGTTAAAACTGGTGCACTTTCAAGTATGGCCTTTAATCTATCGAAAGCCTCTTGACATTTTTCAGTCCAAAGAAACATGTTTTTCTTTCTCAACAAGTTTGTCAGAGGTTCGACAATATCAGAAAAATTAGAACAAAATTTGCGATAGTACCCGGCCATACCCAAAAATCGCATCAGCTGTTTTTTTTTAATTGACAGGCACAGGAAATTCAGAAATAGCCTTGACCTTAGCATCTATAGGTTTAATTTGACCATGTCCCACAATATGTCCTAGAAAAGTAACACACGCACGGCAGAACTCACTTTTAGATAAATTAATAGTCAAATTTGCATCCGCGAGTCTGTCGAAGAACTTCCGAATCGTGGCTAGATGTTCTTTCCAGGTGTTGTTGTAGATGATGACATCATCAATATAGGCATCACAATTGTCTAGACCAGAAGTAATCATATTCATAAGGCGTTGAAAGTACTTGGAGAACCCTTCATCCCAAATGGCATTACTTTATGCTGGTAGAGTCCATCTGGAGTCACAAATGCCGAAATTTCTTTTGCTGTTTCCGTTAATGGAATTTGCCAAAAACCCTTCAGAAGGTCGAATTTAGTGACGTATTTGGCATTTCCAATTTTGTCGATACAATCGTCGATTCTTGGCAATGGAAACGTGTGTTTTAGTCACACTGTTCACCTTTCTATAATCCGTACACATTCGGAAAGTTTTATCCGGTTTCGGAACAAGAATGCACGGTGAACTCCAATCACTCTTACTGGGCTCTATAAAATCATTTTCCGGTAAATACTGAATCTCTTTTTTCATGTATTCCTGTTTAAAAGGATTCATTCTGTATGGGTGTTGTTTCATGGGTTTCGAATCTACTATTTCAACGTCGTGAAAAATTTTGTTTGTCCTTGTAGGTACGTCTGGAAACAAGTGCTCATATTCAGATAATAATTGTTAAAGTTCACTTTTTTCATGATTTTGTAAATGAGAAAGTTTCTGGTCTAGATTTTCCACAACTTCCGAATTCCGAAGACTTGTTGTTCCAAGATTAGTAGAATCCAACTGAATTCCTTCATTCAAATCCTCAGTTGGTGGGACAGGTACAACTAAAGTAATTGCATTATTTACCTGGCTATTTCTTTTAACATAATAGTACTCCAATAATTTACTTAGACCAGAGTACTAATTATAATTTATCTCATTCACTTTCTTTTTTACTTTGTAAAGGCCATAAAATCTTAATTGAAGAAAATTCTGCAGAATGCGCAAGAGAGAATGGACTTTATTACAGGACTCAAAAATTTTCTCTAGTAAAGTTTGGTGAAACCATAGTTTCACTTTTGACTTGAACTGCAGAATACCAAATTCAAGTGTAACAAGCTGGTACATTCCAGACTTGAAATTTGACCTTTGACCAGGCTGAACAAATTTGAGAAGGCCAAATTGAGCAAAATTCCTCCAAGGAATTACCTCTATAAAACTTGTTGACGCACACGTGATGGTCAACAAATTTTGGCTATCTGACTTGGTCTTTGGAAAGGGATCAACACAACCTACCATGATTTTACTGAATGGTTCGTCAAAGGCAGGAACTGGTTGCAGATGAGCTTTAGGTATCTTTTGATTTGGTTTTCCTACCATTTGACAAGTATGACAAGATCTACAAAACTTGCACACATCACTTTTAATTTTTGGCCAATAGAAGTGAGTCAAGATCTTGTGATACGTTTTATTGATCCCTAAATGACCAGCCATAGGAGTTTCATGGGCCAAACTAAGTATCTCCTGTCTGTAAGGTTTCGGAACCACAATCTGATATTTTACTGACCTTACGTCACACGCAGGTACCTTGGGAGGTCTCCACTTTCTCATAAGAACTCCATTTTTTAATGAAGTAACAGACAGGTACTTCAGTTGCTTCTTTTTCACTAACGGCCCGCTGAAACAAACAGGAGATCTCAGGATCCTTCTCCTGTTCGACGACAAGTGATTGTCGTTTATCACCCTGATCAGAAAAAGAGAATGAGTATTCAAAAGAGGATCACTATGATCAATACCTTTTGACTGATCCAAATTAGAAGTGAAAGTGACCTCATCAAAAGCCTGACCAATACATGTGTCAGCTAAAGGAATACATTCCTTATCAAAATCATTCTCAAGAGCTTTCTTTGCCATAGCTCTGGTAACTGCACAAGCTGGGAATAAATCAGGGATTTCTTTTTCAATAAGATCAACTTTCTGATCCAAAGAAGGCTTGTCAGTTACAAGTGGATTAACCACAACCTTGTCTCCAGCTAAGTCATTGCCTAGCAACAAATGAATGCCCTCAACGGGTAAAGTAGACACTAACCCGACTGTCACAGGTCCTGAAACTAAGTCTGATTACAAATTAACAGAATGGAGAGGTACATTAGCAAAGCCGCACTCTACTCCCTGAATGAGAACACTCTCATTAGAACAGTTCTTCTCAGAAGAAGGCAAAATATCTGAAACTAAAAGACTCTGAGAAGCTCCTGTATCCCTCAAAATTTTAATAGGGATAGGATTGGCCAAATCACCCAAGAGTGATATAGAACCCTTCGACATGAATGGTTCAAAATTCTCCATAACACAATCAGACTGAGGTTTTTCAAACCCAACAAATGTATTGTTTTCAATACATGACCGTGACCTTGACCTCTTAGAAATAAGAGCATTTGGGATAGGTCTATCTTGATTCTGATGCCTATATTTCAATTGAAGCAATCAGAAATGACGTGTCCTTTTTTCTTACAATAGGTACACGTAGGAATAGACAAGGATTTTGAATCAAGTCTCTCAGAGGCTTGATTTTTAGAATTTGTGCCAGATTGAGTTTTACTGAGAGTCGTATTTGGTTGAAACTCCTTTCTATCAGTAGACTGCTGAGTGAAAGATTTGCTTACAGCAGGAACTTTATGAGTTAAGGAATACTCATCAGCAGCAATAGCAGCTTTTTCCAAGGTTTCAAACTTATGCTCTTCAAGATGATTCTTAATGTCACTATGGACACAGTTCTTGAACTCTTCAAGTAATATTAATTGTTCAAGACTTTCAAAATCATGTTCGATTTTCTTGGCTAAGCACCATCTTTTGAATAACTGCTCTTTTTCTCTAGCAAATTCAACATAAGTTTGTCTAGCATCTTTCCTGTAGTTTCTGAACTTTTGCCGATAAGCCTCAGGGACTAATGCATAACCCTTCAAGATGCATTCCTTAACCAAATCGTAATCAGAACTTTGTTGTACTGACAGAGATATATAGATATCTCTGGCCTTGCCATAAAGTACACTCTGCAATAATTGAGCCCAATACTCTCTTCGCCATTTCGAATTCTCAGCAACTTTTTCAAAAAGAATAAAATATTTGTCTACTTCCTTTTCGCTAAAAGGGGGAACTAACATGACATTTCCTAAAATGTTAAAATTTGAATTTGCACGAGAAGTGGAATCGTGCCTGTCACTTGCCAGCTCCAACTCTTTCATTCTAAGTTGAAATTCTTTATCTTTTTCCCTTTCCTGTACACGCATTTGTTCTTTTTGTAATTCAATTTGTTTTTTTTTGTAATTCCCTTTGTCTTTCGTTTTCCCTTTCCTCTATTTGTATTTGTTCCTTTTGTAATTCTATTTGCCTTTCTTTTTCCCTTTCTTCTAATTGTCTTTGTTCATTTTGTAATTCTATTTGCCTTTCTTTTTCCCTTTCTTCTAATTGCATTTGTCTTTCTTTTTCCCTTTCTTCTAATTGCATTTGTCTTTCTTTTTCCTTTTCTTCTAATTGCAGTTTCATTTGTTCATTCTGACTCTGAAGCTCGAGCTTCCTTAACTCTATTTCCATTTTTTTGTTATTTTTAGTTCTAATTTCTTACTGTCAGAGTCTGTCATAGACTTACTGACAGATGCCAAAACACTTTGGTCAAACACATTCTTTTCTACCAAATGTTGAACTAAAATTTTCTTGATTTCTTGCTTTGTCAAGGAAGGTTTAGCTTCAGAAAGATCGTACTTTCTGGCAAGTTCAAGCAACTCATCCTTCTTCAAACTATCCAACTGTTGTTGAGTTGGACTAGAAAGAAAACTCTCCACTTTTGACATTCTTAAAGCCTGTTGTTTTCACTAAAATTTCAAATAAAATGAACTAGGGAATTTAAATTTCAATATTTAGCCAATTTCATATATCAGCTAATTTCATAGATCAATCCCGGACGAGACCCCAGTTTCTTTATGTTATGTATTGGCTCGTTCAAAGTAACACAAAGAAAGAGTGAAGACAACAAGCTTTGTAAATTTTAACAAAAATAAATTTATTTCCCTAGAAAACACGGAGAGAAGGTAAATATATCAAACAAGACTTACGATTTACGAAGAAGATCCAAAAAATTGTTCTAAATTTGTGAAAACACATAAGTCCTGTGAATAAACAGTTCTAAATTGATACAGTCTGAATCTCAGTTCCGTTCCAAGATGGTGGATGATGACGTCAGACGAAGGCTAACACAGAATGTCCAGAATTTTCACTGTAAAGCACAATTTGTATTGTTCTGTTCCGATTTAGAAGTAATTTCATCAAATGTCTTTGTCCAAAGCCAGTAGTGTTGTTCTCCAGGGAAAATAATTATTTAGAAAGTAGATGAAATACAGCTACCACCACTAACAACACACATGTTGTTCCTAACACGTACGAATGAACAAACACCTCTTTCCAGCACAGAAATACCTTTTTTAAGGTATTATAAACTCTGTAAGATGTTATGATGTGACTCTGAACCACGACTGACTACGATTACGACTCTGACTATGACTAAACATTTCTTACAGGTAACTGAGTATTTAAAACAAGCTAATGCGTCATTACATGTACACACGCA